>JBBPNM010000098.1:0-15942 GCA_038090895.1 Boletus bicoloroides
CCATATACACATCGACTATATATATGGCTAGGAGAACACGATCATGTACCGTGCGACGTCGCCCATGGGCCATCGCTACTGTCGCCAGACCCCCCTGGTGACCCGGTTGTAGGCTGTCAGCCGCCGGTCACCACGCTTGGTGGTACTAGAACCTGGATCCGACCATAATGCGATGCCGCATCGGCCGCTAAAACGCCGAAGCGAACATGCACAAAGCATAATAGGATCAGGCGAGCGCAGGTAAGACCGCCGGGAAAAAAAAACGACCAGCTCAGATCAAACACGACAGTACATCATGATCCCTGGAGCAACAAAAAGCAGAACGCATCGAAGCAGTCGGCATCCCGTAATGCTTCTGCGCGCGCAACCAGTCCATATGCATGAGGAGGGAACGTGATCAAAAGGCGTGCTTCGACAGTCTGTGCGCCACGGGAATTAGCAGCCAGATGGAGAATAATCGCGCCGCTGGTGAACTGACCCCCCTAGCCAGCCCTCGGCTCGTTGACAGGGTCACGTCTGTACATCCTACACAATGCACAGCGCCCATTGCCTTCCGACACAGGGCCAAGTACTGAAGAGCTCACACGCACGCCGTGGTTGTGCCCTGATATAAAGTAGAGCACAGCGCCCGCAAATCAACTAACCGACTCGTGGATGCAGATTGGCACGCAGTCGAACGTGCATGCTCGGATTGCGTTCCCGATGTCAACGCCATGGCGTAAACCTACATCATGAATGACATGCTGCAACTTTGGTCGCGAAACACGTACAGTGACCACTGTCGAGTGACAAGCAGCGCTCAGGAACGCGCGCCGCCTAACTAGGTTTAGAAAGTCTTGGCCCAGGTGCACTGGCATGCGCCCATCTGCTTTCCATCAATAGGATCCTGATAGAGAGCATTGGATAGTGATAGGACTGATAATGCCATCGTGTTGGCGATGAGTTCTTGATGATGATTTCAGATTCGGTGTGATCAGACGTGCATGCTGATTTGATGGTTGGTTCATTTGTTCTGTTGGCAAGTTGCAGAAACAGAAAATAGATTTGGGGTGGGCTAGGGACCATTGGTTCCAAAGCAGGATACATGAGAGGAAATGCTTCGTGTATAAGCGTCCCCACACGCCATCCAGACGGTCAGGATGTATTTTCGGCAAAGCAATAGAGAAACAAGGGAAACTCGTACTTTGCGCCGCCTCACACCAATCGTCCAGAAAAACAAATACTAATATTACCGCAAAAGGCACCAAAATCGTGAGGCGTCGTGCGTACACCCAATGCTGTCCGGAACTGAGGGGCGCCACTCATGCCAACGCGGCCACTCAGACTAGGTACAAAAAGGCAACGGGACAGCAGACCGAAACCAATTTCATGAGCACGTCTGCATTTGAAATGCGATCAACGCAACAGGGGCGATTTACCTTCTAGGTAGTCTGCAGCCAAGAGTCTGGAACGACACGCGTGGAAGCGACATCGGGAGAAATGGAAATTAGAATTGGGGTTGTGAAAAAATAGGGCGAGAAGGGAACGATCAACGTTGGTCCGTTTGAGGCACGTTAGCTCGGAAAAGGACATACAATTCAAGCGCAATTTCGGGTGGAATGCGCTCTGTGAATTCATTGATGGGGATATCTTCTTTGGAGCCTGCGCCTTCGTAATGGGCCTTGAAGGACATGTATTCACAGACTTTCTCGATAATGGGCGCACTGGGGAACGTCGATGGATCCACAATGTGCCGAGAAAGAAACGCAACATTGCCATGTAAGCGGACGTTTGGAAGTTACGCCATCGAGCGATAGCTTACCGTTCGCTGATTGGACAAATATTGGCTAGGGCTTCTTTGAAGCTACCTATGGGATGGAACCGCCGTAGTAATACGGCAGAATAGAACGCAAGAATTCACATAAGAAAGAGTATTGGTTATTGAAGAGAAAGTCGTTTAACTGTCAAAATTAAGCATATTCTTGAGCGTCCCGCTCATCGTGGCAATGTCACGCTTGATAAGAAAGGAGTAACCATCGGAGCTGACAAGCTTGACCCAACCATCATTGTCCTGCAAATCGTTAGGGTGTTATAGTGTAGACTGGACATTGACTTACATTGACATCATTGTTAGACATGGTCGTCTGAGACCAGTTTGGTTGTCCGACGCAACAATTTCTACAAATCAATAAAAATTAATTAGTGCGGGCTGCGCTAAGGTTAGGTTTCAAATTTTCAAACTCTTACAGTAATCAGTGATCTGGTTTGTTGAGTTCGGCTTGACGGCCTGCGCTAGGGTTAGGTTTTCAAGCCCCAGTTAGGTACATGAGGCGTGGAAATATTAAATATCGGAGTTCGGAAGTGTCCGAGAGATGATCGTGACAGTCCACCTTGCTCGCTCTGCTTGACCATCGCTGTACATCTATCGCACGCGACGCTCGTTTACGCCCTAAATATGGCTCTGCCAAAGGTATGAATTACGGTCAATGTAATATTATAGCGAGCTGATGTCCACGGGCGGTTGATCCAGCGAATCATTAAGGTAATTATCGTGGGCATGTCGACGTCGTGTCACCCGCACCGCTGACATTGTGCATGTACATGGGCAGGAAACTGAGCGCCTTGTTGCAGACCCCGCTCCAGGGATTACGGCTGCACCGCACGAGGACAATCTGCGATACTTTGATGTGACCATCCAAGGGCCTGATGGAAGTCCATTTCAACGTGAGTCAAGGGTTCATTCGCGCGCACAAACAATGTCAGTCTGACGATTGAATAGAAGGAGTATTTCATCTAGAGTTGTTCCTTCCCGAGGAATACCCCATGAGCCCGCCCAAAGTACGGTTCCTGACCAAGATATACCATCCGAATATTGGTGAGTTGGTTTTGGGCATGAGGTGCATGTGCCAGGTGCTGTGGCGTTGTTATTTTCCGTATGCTCACATAATGCCCGACTGGCGGCTTTGATTCTTTGGTGATTGGCATGCTATAGATAAACTGGGGCGCATTTGTCTTGACATCCTGAAAGGTGGGTGCAGCGCATGTGTTTGCACCGCGGATAAAACGGATCGTGACGCGTGTTGGGACAGATAAATGGTCACCGGCATTGCAAATCCGGACCGTACTTTTGTCGATACAGGCGCTGCTGAGCGCACCAAACCCGGATGATCCATTGGCGACGGACGTAGCGAAACACTACAAAGAGAACGAGAAGGATGCGCAACGAGTGAGTCGGGAGTGGACGGAGAAGTATGCGTGTCAGTGAATGTCGCTGTATGAATATGAATAGTGTAGTTCGAACACGCTGAAACTTTATGATTCCGTAAACGTTCTAGACAAGGTCTAGAGCTTGTAAGCGAACCTGCACCGCGACATATTATTTACGACCCTCCCAGATGCCAGCTGTACCCTCTGCCTAACCGTCCTTTCGTTCGTTCATGTCTCTAATCCTAATCGCTGACATTTTCCCCCTCGTCATCAGCCAGCTCCTCCCATCTGGCAGGGACTCCCTCTCACCCGACCTCCTCAACCTCTCCACCACCTCACGACACGTTCGCCAGGCTTGTCTCCCATTTCTCTTCGCAGACGTCCGATGGCCACAGAGATCCAAGGCAGACAGAGAGCATGGCCTCCTTTTCTACCCCAGCTCTCTCTGGCCATTCATGAGGTTCGTGATCTTCCTCTCAGCGTTCTATTTCTTATCCCAGTACTCAAAGGCATTTCCGTCTCGACTGGCATGACGAGTGGACAGAGCCCGGTCGTATTCGCTATGGCCATCTGGATCGTGAGGGCATTTATTGCCCATACCATATGGAGCTCGTCGTCCACGCCATCACCCGGATGCCAAAACTCAACAAAGTCACTCTCAGCACACCTTTCCTCCCCCCTCAGGCACTCTACGAGGCACTTGGCCACTGTCGCTCTCTCTCCTCATTCACCCTGATCGACACTCCAATCGATCAGAGCCTCATGCAATTCTACCCTGCTCCAATTCGCCGTGTCAACCTCACTCCTGTGGGGCAGACACTCCGTATCGGCGACGGTCCAACCGATCCAAAGTTCGCAGAGATCACCTATTTTATGCGTGACTGGAGGAGAAAATACAGAGCACAGGCAAACCTCCGGGGATTCAGGGAGATACGATCCTCCGCAGTCTTTTTGCGCCAGCACGCCTCCACACTCACCCACTTGGAGCTATCAGGTGATTTAACCACTTTCACCGGCCTCGCCACCATCGACTGGCCTGCTCTCTCGACTTTCATCCTCCATGGCAGAATCCCAAATCCCCACCTGAATCTCACATTTCACATGGGTCCTCAGGCTGTGGTTCAGCACACCCTCTTTGATGTCTTGCATAGGATGCCCCTGCTGCGCGATTTTCGACTGCTGTTCCCTCAATCAAAATCGCAAGAGTTCCGTTTGCTCGATCCATACGTCCTCTCCGATCCCGAAAACCTCGCCAAGCTCGCCTCCTTGGACAGCTTTGCCATCTCCAATGCCTGCAATCTCGAGGGTGTCTTCAGCTACATGACGAATCTCCGGCGATTAGCTATCATGGCTCTCGTCGACCTCCCTCGGTGGCCCATTGCACTCTCACAACCCCAAGTCGAAAGCGTCCTCGCAGATATCGGCGCTAGCAATTGCTCTCTCAAGCATCTGCGTATCATTATCGAAGACAAACTCACGCCAGCCATATGTCATCTGATTTCTATCAATTGTCCTCAACTGGAAGTCCTCGAGATCGAGCGGTGTGGCTACCACGATGGCAAGTCTGTGTCTTCCTGTGTACGTCCGCCCTTTCTCCCTCCTGTCCTCCCTCATTACCAACTTGCCACCCGTTTACTCTCGGGTTTTGCCATCATGTCCTTTTTTTGGTTGCGGCGATCATTGGACAGGATGCTGACCCTAGAAACGTTGCTTTCATCTTTCATCGCGCACAGCAGGAATATCTAGAAGCCCTTTCCCCCCTCTCCTCCCTACGCGACCTACGGCTCTGCATGCAATTCCCGGAATATGACGAAGTAGACGACATGGAATCTTGGCGTGTCGTACGGCACGAATGTGCCACCTTTTTTGCACGTGGTCTCAAGTCGCTTCAAAAAGTAGGGTTCGAGTATCGCAAGCGGACGGGCACGCATCGGTATCAAGACGCGTGGCTTGATTACACGATATGTGGACGTGAGTGTGGGGAGATGAGGCTTTGTCCATTACCTGCGTTGTGGTATCCCTTTCCAGAAGTTTGGGAACCGGAGAGGCTCCGGTTTTGAAGGTAATGGACATATTGCCCTACGTGCGCCGCGTCATCGCGCACTCATCTCCGCTTGCACGAGACCACGTCCGTGCCTTGATTTCTCTCGGTGTTTCTGTATGTGGATGCCTCGCAGGTCTAGGTCCCATGGTTAATCACGCAACGATCATCTTCAAGTTGGCCTCATGTCCGCCTGTATGTTTCTATTTCCTTTCAGCCCATCATCATCACATCATCATTATGCATCATCCCACGCAACGTGGTTACGCTCATTCACTCATCCTATTTTGCATCCTATTCGTCCTCCTTACGACGTTCATTGACATAATAAAAACAACACAACTTTTTTTCCCATTCGTCTACACACGTTAACAGCGTAGATTTTTCTTGCTTTCCATTTCATGATACTGCTCATCTTTCATAGGGTTTTTTTTACTGCTGATCGTTCTGTGTGAGATAGGGTATGGTTTTCTGCACGGTCATCAACATTCTATACACATGTACATACATACAATATTCATGCGGGCGTCTACATACTCTTTTGTTGTACTACTTTTTTCTGGCCTTCTTTTTCTTCTTTACCTTTCCTCATAGGGCAATGCATGGTGTTTTCAGAGCTTGGCTCTTTCCTTTGCCGTGGGTCGCTAAAGCGCGCGCACGCTAGTTTAACAACCATCGATATCGATTGTCTTGCTCCGAGTTCGGGTTGTATGTGCAATATGTTGGGTGAAAGATACGTTTCGGGTCGTCTCTCATGCGCTTGGCACTTGGCTAACCGCTAACCATTTCCTTCTCAGAAGCTCCCGGACGCTTCCGGTCCCCCTAACCCAAAAACAAAACAAAAAGCTTCGGTACTTGACTTCAAACCTTGGCCGTGGGCCGCCATCTGGATCTCGGCTCGAGATTAGTATCCGCATGCGCTGAGACGGATCTCGATGGGCGACTATTAATAATATTGATAATATTTTAAGGGGAAAAGGGGTTATCATGGGGAAAGTTGGGGGTTACCGCGGAGTGAAGGAGCGGCGAGGCAAGGGGCTGCACTGCCTGGTTTCGCGTTGGTGTGATGCATGTGTCACTGTGTAACGGGTGGCATGACACCCTGACCGACCAATTCGGATGGGACTGGTTATGTATACCCTAGGGCCTACAACCATTGGATGGTCGATCCGGGTGACCTCGTTCAAAGGCGTTTGATGGTTAGGGGGGATAGATATGAAATAATGCGTAGTATATGTATGGTGATCCGAGTGCTTGAAGGAAGTCGCAGTACATGTGCGCAGGCCTCGACTCCAACAGAGGCAAGGACAACATATTATCGATTTATCATGGTGGGAACGTCGACCGGGGCTGATTAATGATTATCAATTCGTGACCAACTGTACATCACACATCATAGTACATTGAGGGATGGGAATGGTACCTACCGTGCGGGTAGGGTTTGGGTTCGGTTCTCTCGAAGCTTGGCTCAACCATGCTTCTAAGAAGAAATCGAACGAGGGGGGGGTCTACTTGGATTACGAAAAAGGATGTTATAGCTAGTGCACATATCACCAAATAAGAGATAAAAAAAAGCCTTTCGAATGCTTTGAAACATCGCCTACCGGTGATGGGCTGCCTAAATGACCAGGGGCGACGAGACGCGCCGAGCTGAGATGAGTTCGACTGCGCAAAAAGTCCGTGTGCCAAGGAGGTAATGAGGACTTTGAGACTGGACACACACGCACGGCGTGATCGGCTCCCGGCGTTATTGGAATGAGGAGATGAACACTCTCCTTATGTAGGTGAAGACGACGACGGGTAATCGCGCCAAGTACCCGGGTCGTGGCTAGTCAAAAAGTAGACATGGGAAAGTCAGAGCTGGGCGACGGGGATGGGTCGTGTGATTTGGATTCCTTCGATGCGATACGATGCAGGCGGATCGATGAGAAGAGGGGTGGAAGGAACTTTGGCGGGGATCACAAGGACACCTACTAGGGTATTGCGAGTTGGAACTTTGGAACCATGTGCCAGCAAGCAAAGAAAGCGATATCGAAGCCGGCGCGATTCGACAAGGTCAGCCTGAGTACACCCAGGACAAGAGAAAGCCTCCGTAAAACGGGGATCACAAGGACGCCTACTAGGGTATTGCGAGTTGGAACCATGTGCAAGCAAATGCGTAAGAGAAGAGCTTGTAGAGTAGGCGATATTGGAAAAACTGCTGTAAAACAACTAGCCCACCGCGAGGGTCGAACTCGCAGCCTTCGATCACTTGACTTGATGCTCTATCCGATTGAGCTAGGACGGGAGATTTCGACAATCAATATGCCCATTTCTTTCCGCAGATCCTTGCTTGCGCGACATCCACTTGCATGGTGTTGGCATGGTCTCGGCCCCATATATAAGATTCGTTCTTCGTGAACATGCAGAGTAAGAAATATCAAAATAAAGGGAAAGAGGAGGGAAAAAAACATTAGCCCACCGCGAGGGTCGAACTCGCAGCCTTCAGATCGCCTAGTCTTAAGAGTCTGACGCTCTATCCGATTGAGCTAGGCGGGCGGTGAATGCATGATCGAACTTGGAGAAGTTTGACCATTGGTGGGACTGTCTCCGTAGATCGAAACACGCCTATAATGCATTTGCAGGTTCATTTCCTTCTGGGTACATATACTGTTGTATGACATCGAATGCAAGCAGCAATATGTTTGAACGACATCTAGACCTTTCTAAGTCGACGGACGAGGTCTTCGCAGGGCAAACTCACCTAATTCAACTTGATATACATTCACTGTGGTGCTGGCATGATTTCTAAATCCAATAGTGTTCTAAATGAACAACTGAAATATGAGTCCCCTAGTCCGTAGTAGATGCGTGGATGTGCGTTCGAGCGATGTCCGAATAAGGTAAGTCACGACTTGGTCCATCCTGTTCACGTTTCGTGCCTGAGGATCGCCATCTCCACTTTCTCTAGAGTCTGGACTGTATACAACGCACCTGATCACCTCGATTGGCCTGATACAACCTTGACGTGGCCGTCCGACTCGGTAGGGCGATCTTCCCGTACTGATGCTTCTAGTCCATGCCCCCACTAGAACAGCGCACGTGATTTCGTTTGTGGCCGTGGGTCAAGCGCAGCCGGGTGTAATCATCAAGCTATGCGAAATCCAGCAGATCCGCCACTTCCAGACCAGCATTCCCCCAGACGTGAAATTCGAGACCGTCACCAGCGATGCGACTATCGAAGGCGCAGCCTCCTCCTGAGAACATAGACATCCATAAGATTCTTTTCGACCTTTCGATGCGGACCAACACCATGGAATGGTGGATTTTGACGATGGGCGCCAGATGCGCGAGCCCAGAGGCAGCTGAACACCATTTTGGAGGATATTGACGATCGGTTCGACCACGGATACAAATCCTGCAACACGTTTCTTTACCTAGGACTCTCTGTTCCAAACATATGCGTTTGGGTCCTGGGTAGGTTCTGATGATTGTAAACATAGTTGGATGACATCGTCGAGTGAGCAAGGGGTAGTACATGAGCAGGTGGGCGAGCGCGGAGAACGGTGACAGTCGCAGATGTATTCGCTTGCGGTCACGATGATAACGGGTCTATATTCGGCAGCTTCTTGGAGGTCTTCGAAACGGGGAGGCGAGAGAGATCGCGAGAATCCGTAATGGTGCCGAATCTTATCCACAATGGACTCCCCTTCTTGAACCCGCCACTGCACGTTCGCGCGCACTTGAAAAGATACTATAACGATTGTACGCTCTTGTGACGCTGAGTTCTAGCGGGGCCATGCGGAAGAGTTTCCACCCTCCCATTTGCGACGATGTCTTGCATTCCCGTATGACCTACTCTTCACTCTTGGCAGAACAATCAGCTGACTTGTCGCTCGTGCTAATGAGGGCCCCAATAGCATCAAGAAAGGCATAGTGTTTAGAGTCGCCATGACCGTCTTCTGCTCGTGTGGCGTGGCGGTGATATCACCGTGGGCCTTTCCTTTCTGGACTGGGATGTGTTCCGACTCTGCTTGCGTTTGCTTCCTCTGATTAGATGTGTTTTTAATAGTGAGTCCTTCGGCCACCATTCTCTATGCAGAGACTGCCTTCATTGGCCACAAATCAGATAACGGACGTTGCGAGATCGTTGCCAGCGGGTGGAGAGAATGTGTCAGATTGATTACATAAGGCAAGAGCGGAAACGAGCTCCGAAGTATGTGTCACTTCAAACACTGGGACACTCAAGCTTCAAGCTCAACGGTCCTCATGGATCTGTCAAACCTGAAGCGGAATCAGAGTGTTACAATCTACAACAGCCACGGTGAGTTCTTTTGTACCGAGAACATCTCTCAGCTCTTCTTACTACATGCCCATGTGACGATAGTTCGATGCACTAAAGGATTTTGCAGAGTTGCAGGAGATACATGAAAATAGGTTTAGTGGCAACGTTTCGAGCATCCTTTCCTCAAACCTGGAAGATCAAGCCGAAATTTACTCTTGGTTTCACAGTGACACCGGCAATTGCTGTCCTGCTTTCAAATTTGCTTTCTAGATAACTCTGGAACCCCTGGCGTCAAACATGAATATATGGCCTTAGTTGACAGCCTTGGTATCCCATCATATGTCACTTTCAGCCATGAACATAAGAGGATATTTGTTGACGAGTATCTTCATGACGAATCTGATCCTTTTCATGCTGATCACGGTTAAGAGACCCCATCCCCTCCAATTCTATTACCACACGGGAGATCCAATGACCATTTGGCAGACGTGACCACTCCCATCGTTGGCGGTGTACATCGTCGCGATGTAGCTGACATCAATATTGCTTCCACAATTCAAGACGAGATCGCGTTCATCCTTCACATGACCCCATCAACGTGTATCTATCTGTCTGTTCTCTTCTACGAGAGCCTGGCAACGTTCTCGAACGTGTTGCTATTCCCGCCATGCTACTAGTATGGTCTGACGTGAGCCATCTTGCAAATTTTGGTGATCCATCGCTCTGGCCAATCTATTTGTATTTTGGAAATTTGTCAAAATATACCCGCAGGAAACCCGCAGCAGTGCCCCCTGCCATCACTTTGCGTACATATCCAAGGTATGTTCGAGTCATTCATAATTACAGCAAGATACTAACATTCAGTTACCCGACAATTTTCAGGACGGGCGTGAATGAAACCAACTGCGCCGGTGCCGCGCCGGTACAAACAACAGTAGGTACCTCATTGCGCTCCGAGTCGCTCCGACTTTTCGAGGTCTAAGGAGGCGGTGTCAGTTTGCATTTTGAGAGGGCTCCAGGCTAGACCTGGCGAGCGTGTGGGTTGGTTCGTCGAGTGCTAATACGTTTTTAACAGACGGATCAAGTTCAATACGACCGGGGTATCATTACCGTCGACATCATCACCTTATGGAAAAAAATCACAGCCGGTGCTTCTCCCTGGTGATCCGTCTCAAGTGTTTTAAAATGACTGCTCGAAACGTCGATCGTAAAACAAGATAAAAGCAGGGATACTCTCCACCGGGTGATTCTGAACTTGGAGTTGTTCGAGTCTGTTTGGGCCTTCACGGTGTGGGGACGACAAGATTTCGAATTCCTCTCCAATTATCTGACGATGGTTGTATCCGCCTTTTCTGTATTGACGATTGCTATTGCGGTGGCGTCAGCCACGAGGGCTGCCAACTCCCCGGATCTTATCTTACCCCCTGGTGCTGTGGTATGTTCTCTATCAAGGCTCACGAAAGGAAATTGTTAACATGCTCAGGACATTAACCCCCTTGACTACAATGTGGTGGGTGCAGACTACACGCAATGGCGTACAAACGACTCGTTCGTTGGCTTCAATCCTACAAATACGCCTCCACCCTTCATTGAAGTCTTTGATCACTCTTTCCTCAATATAACTGGATCGGATGCAACTATTCGGGTTGTTGTGTCGAACCCAGGCTTTGCCTTTGCCCACGAAGCGCCGATCTACGTCCCCGACCTCAATGTCGTTTTCTTCGCCAGCAACCATGGCACTGGTCCTAGAGCCTTGAACAATAATAACGTCGTGTCGATGCTCAACATGACGAAAGTCGACAATGCCCTTGCTACCACTACGGGTGACGTCAACATACAAATCCAGACCGTGAGCATGATTTACAACAGACACCAGGAAAAAAATCGCTTACACTTTTCCAGCTACATCTTTCTGACGTTGTACAAATGGTCAATGGAGGCACTGGCCCTTACAAGGGAAATCTTCTTTTTGTCACCTCAGGACGTGCTCTTCTGCCTCCTTCGGTTGTACTCGTGAACCCCAGCCCACCATTCAATACCACTGTCTTGCTGGACAACTTCTACGGCAGGCAGTTTAACTCACTGAACGATGTCAAAGTGTTGCCTGGTACTGATATCATATTTTTCACGGACCCCGCGTAAGTTTTCCATCGACCTAGGAGACAAATGCGGCTGACAGTTCGTATAGATATGGTTGGCTGAGCGGATTCCGTCCCGAACCAATGTTACCTTCCCAGGTTTACCGCTTCGATCCATCGACTGGTCAAGTCCGAGTTGTCGCTGACCAATTCGTACACCCGAATGGCATCGCATTCACCCCAGACGGCAAGACTGCATTCGTGTGAGCAAAATCACGATATCCCCCCCTGCAAGAATCACCAATAAAACCTTCAGGAGCGATACGGGTCTAGTCAGTGTTTTGTTGGGAAACAATCAGACACTTCCCGCTACAATGTAAGCCCTTGGGACTCGTTTGTGCTCAGTCATCCTTACTTTGTGTTGCAACAGCTATCAGTATGACGTGGATCCCGTGACGCAATCATTCATGAACCGTCGTGTCTTTGCTCATGTCGATTCTGGCATCCCAGACGGCATCCAACTTGACACGAACGGCAACGTGTTTTCGGGCTGCGGGGAAGGGACACACGTATGGAACTCCGAGGGCACCCTCATTGGGAAATTCTATTTGAACAGTACGACCGCCGAGATGATGTTCACAAAATCTGGCCTCCTTATTTTAGATGAGGAAAAGATATATCTGGCCAACATCCAAGCCCAGGGTATCGACTTGGCTACATACTGATTGGAGATCGGGGCACGCTGCTCGGTTTCGGTTTCGTTTTCATAATGTCCCGTCGACCGAATATGGGATCATTACCGCTGAGAAGTGGTGAAAAAAAAGATGCATAGTATATACTTACAATTGATGATCTGTCTACTACACGCAGCCTTGTTCTAGTGGAATTTATCAAGAAAACCAATCCACTTGGGTACTGGATATCGCTGTCCGATTTCTTTTGAATATAATCGACACAGCATTCCCTTCGCACACAGGCAAGAAGTCAGGACAGACCAGTGTGTGTGCGAGACCCCGTTGATCATCTGAAGTCAATGAGCATGGAAATCCCCTGTCATGCTTCTGCTTGTCGAACGTATGCTTGTAGCATAAACATCGTTCTCTGATGATTGATCGATATGAAACGAGTTGCTGGTTGGAATGTTCCACAACCAACAGCAAAAGTTATG
The DNA here is from genome assembly GCA_038090895.1 of Boletus bicoloroides. NCBI lineage: Eukaryota > Fungi > Basidiomycota > Agaricomycetes > Boletales > Boletaceae > Boletus > Boletus bicoloroides. The sequence continues at coordinate 12,738 of JBBPNM010000098.1, forward strand.
AATGCTACCTAGGATCCCAGATGCTGTATCAGCGTATGGTACACGCCGAGTCAACGTTGCGGGCTGAGGACAACCGACATGTGTAGTCCTGTGAATCTCGCTGCGAGGTGTATACGCCAGTGGGATTCGTGCACAGGAGCCAACAGCATTTCGCTCGCTGTGTTCACGTATAAAAATTGTTGGTGACACCTGTCGTTCAGTGGAATCATTCGGTTCTTACTTCAACGCCACCACCAGCACAATCGCCAAAATGTTGTCGACCCGTGCTGCAAATTTGCTCCCTTCCCGACTGAACGTGGTCACGAAAGCTGCCATCGTCGCTGGTAGCCGCCAAGCGGCGCTCACGGCTGTACGCAGTAGAGCAACGGTTAGGTCCATCCAGTCCGTTGCTCAAACCGACCGAGTCCGTTCTCTTCACTACGCCATCACCACCCGTCGTGTTGACATGTATGTAGGACACGATCACGCGCCTGCTCTACTCTCTCGGTACGAAACGTGAAGTCGAACGTCACCTCCGCATTTTCTCGTCCTCCTCGCACCCATCCCAACCTGCAAAATTTGCTGTCATCAAAATTGGAGGTGCAGTCCTCGATGACCTCGAGGAGCTTGCTCTCAGCCTTAGCTTTCTCTACCGCCTCGGTCTCTACCCCGTTGTCCTCCATGGCGCTGGCCCACAGATGAACGATATCCTCGAGGGTGAGGGTGTTAAGCCGGAGTATATCGATGGCATTCGTGTCACTGGTGCGTCCCTTTCTCAAATGCTCCAATGTCATCTCATTGACTCACTTTTGTAGACGCAAAGACCCTCCAAATCGCTCGTCGTGTGTTCCTTGAGGAAAACTTGAAGCTGGTTGGCGCACTCGAGAAGCTCGGTACCCGTGCTCGCCCTATCACCTCCGGCGTTTTCACTGCCACCGCCCTCGATTCCAACAAGTATGGTCTGGTCGGAAAGATTACTCGTGTCGATAAGCGGCCCATTGAAGCGTCGATCCGTGCTGGTGCTTTGCCCATCTTGTGCAGTCTTGCTGAGAGCAACGACGGGCAAATTCTCAACGTCAACGCAGATGTTGCTGCAGGAGAACTCGCCAAGGAGCTCGAGCCCATGAAAATCGTGTTCATCAACGAAAAGGGTGGCATGTTCCATGGCGTTACAGGGGAAAAGCTAGATGTAATTAACCTAGACGAGGTGTGTCTGGTTTCAGTGTTTCTTCCGGACTATTCTAACCACACTCGACGAGCAGGAATACGACCAGCTCATGAAGGAACCTTGGGTCAAGTACGGTACAAAGCTCAAGCTGCGAGAGTTCAAGGAACTCTTGGATGTCCTTCCCCGCTCCTCCTCTGTTGCAGTCATCTCTGCTGCCAATCTTCAACGCGAACTCTTCACTGATTCTGGTGCCGGCACACTCATTCGTCGGGGGTACAAGCTTTTCAAACACCAAACCTTCGAAACCATCGGAAGAGATCGACTTCGCCAGGTCATCTCTGAGCGCGACGATGGTATCCGTACAGGCCATGAAAGTGTTGCAGGTGTCCTCAACGAGCTGGAGAACGCCAAGCCAGGAGAGTGGTCGATTTATGCTGATGAACCTCTTGATGCCGTTGCTATCGTGTCCCATCCTGAAGGTCAAATACCAGTGGTAACGAAACTTCTCGCGTCTCGCGCTGGCGTACTCAACGGTGTCCTCGACAACGTGTGGAATGCGTTGAAGAAGGATCACCGACAGCTCATATGGACAGCGTCCATTTCTCCCCCTACCGCCCCCTCGCCTTTGTCTGTTCCTCAACCTGCTCAAGGCGGAGAGATGATGGATCGCTCCTGGCATTTCGATCGTGCGGAAGGGTCCTTCACACGTTCCGGCCGCTCCTTGTTCTGGTACGGCATCAACGATGTGAGCGAAGTGGAAAAGGTCGTCAGGAGCCTTGAGCAGAACGGACGGGTAGGGCGATCGTACCTCCCTGTTGGGCTTGCGAGAGCACAACTAGGCGGGAGCAGGGGCTACGCTACACTAGCGCGTCGACTTGCGATTCCCAATGGTAGTCGAGGATATGCCACTCATGCACCTGCGCCTTCCACGGAGCCGAAACGTGTTGCGCTCATCGGAGCACGTGGGTACACCGGACAAGCACTGACTTCTCTGTTGAACGCACATCCATACCTCTCCCTCACACACGTCTCTTCCCGTGTCCTGGAAGGATATCCACTGGAGGGCTACACCAAGTCCCCAATCACACACTCCAATCTCTCGGTCGAGGATGTTGAACGGATGGAAAAGCAAGGCGAGGTTGACGCATGGGTAATGGCGCTTCCAAACGGGGTGTGCAAGCTCTTTGTGGACGCTGTCGAGAAGGGCTCGAAGGAGAGGCAGGGAGAGGGTAGCGTGATCGTGGACTTGAGTGCGGATTACAGGTTCGAGGACGGTTGGACATATGGATTGCCTGGTGAGGGGTCGTTCTCTGCTTTGTAAAAGAGCAGTTTGGGAATCTGTAATGACAAATTTCTTTTCTCATTTTTTTTCGTGGTTCGCATCATACGGGTCTCCACGATTAGAGTTGTATGGCCGCGCCGATATTCGTGCCTCCAAACGCATCTCAAACCCAGGTTGCTACGCCACCTCGACACAACTCCTCATCGCACCTCTCCTCCCATACCTTGCACCCCCTGCTTGGCCCACCGTATTCGGTGTCTCAGGGTACAGTGGTGCCGGGACAATCACTCAGCCAGGCGAAACCGGAGCTCGCCCAGTGACGTTGCCCAAAGTGACACCCGAGAGCCTCGGAGGCGGTATCCGCCCATACGCGCTCACGGACCACATCCATGAGCGCGAGGCAGGATGGCACCTCTCTAAACTCCTCCCCGACGCCTCTGCCTCGAAGCAACGCGTTCAACTTGCCTTTATCCCATCCGTCGCCCCGTTTTTCAGCAGTATCCTGAGCACGCTCTCTTTCCCGCTCTCCACGTCGACGCTCAGCGCCCGCGATATCGCCTCGCTCTATGCGTCGTACTATACCGGCGAGCGCCTCGTACGCACTCAAAAAGGCGTCCCGGCGGTCGGAGACGTGCAAGGTCGGCACGGGTGGGTCGTGGGTGGGGTACAGGTCCACAGTGGGCTGGAGCGCGTCGTTGTCGTTGGTGGATTGGATAATTTGTTAAAAGGGGCGGCGACGCAGTGTTTGCAGGTGCGTTTTCTCTCTATGTCGCTTT
>JBBPNM010000099.1:0-15822 GCA_038090895.1 Boletus bicoloroides
AGGTGATTAGATACGGAAATCTTGTTCAGCCAGAATCACGAATCAATGTTGAAAACTGTGAAGTGATAGTATAAGTGGTACATCGAAGAGCAGACTATGCAAGGACGAGGGCTGTGATGAGGCCAAGGGAAAACCGTGGTATAGTTTTTTAAAAAAGCGTAGAGTATATGGTCAGGATCCATCGACATCTAAGGAAACATGATGCTGGCCTCGACATGTTCAGCAAGATTCAAAGTGCGATGATCCACGGAAAGCCCGAAGATCACATAGCAGCAGCGGAACAAAAGGAGAAACTGCAGTTAGGCAAGATTCTACCGTTGGAGCGCCAACGACGATAGGGACAACCCTTGTGCAAGCTCAGGCTTCCATGCGACTCTTCGAGACGCTTCGGCGTAGTCGACCCACTCTCTTTTTCGTTCTTTGCTTTCGAGCCAATCTTTGTCTAGAGACGATACTTCAAGCTCGTAGAAGTGGTAGGTTGTTGAAGGTGACTTGATGGTTGTCACGTATCGTGTAATTCTGCCACGAACGCCCGCTGAAAGTGAAGAGCGAAGGCAGAGAATGGGATAGGACATTCATCAGGAGATGAGATGACGGATAGAGGGACAAAGGGTGAGACCTTCTTCTAAGGCTTCCCGCGAGGCTGCTGCCTCCAATATCACGTCTGTGGGCTCCCAGCCCCCTTTTGGTACTATAAAAAAGCCGAGTCAGCTGCAAAGGTAACCGGATTGCCTGACCAAAATCCCGACAAGAACTGACATGCGTGGTAGGTACATGGGTCTTGCAGAGGATGAAGAAAAGGAAAGGGGGATGGGAAAAATACGCACAGACCCATACGTCTTGACGTTTCCGACTTGTAATGACAAGTACCTTCCCCGCAGCGCTTACGATCGGGATTGCGCAACATACCACGCGAGGAACTTCGCGTCCTTTCGTGCCCATTATTCAGGATGAATAAGATGCCTTTACAGCAAGTTCAAGATGAGAGAGGAGTTGAGGATATTTCGGACCGACTTACACCTATGCAAAGGGCTAAGACTGATGCTAGAATGAAAATGAGAACGCGCTCGACCGAGGCAGGAATGGTTCCGACCTGGAATGTGGTGCTGCGAAAGGCTTAAGGGGCACTACGGCAAGTTAATGTAGATTTTGAGACGTGGTGGGAGAACGCGAGGAAAAAAGGGTGTCGAAAGGCAATGGAAGAGAATGGGACTTTTTTTGCAAGTTTTGAGTCAGTGGAAGTGGTCGTGTGTCTGAAATTATGCTTGTGGCTTCCGTTGAGCAAGAAATGTACGAAAGTGGACCAACAGCGTTGCCACAGTGTGCACGCACGTTCGCCGGCATTGCCACGGCACCAGCCATCTGGCGCCACCGGATCCCCTAGATCCATTCCATCGATGAGGAACGCGTCTGTAGGCACATGCGACCCTCCAATTTAAATGGTTCACGGCATTCCACCCCCCAAGTACTCCGAGTCTCGGAGCCATCACTTCAACGAAACTTCAGTCTAAGTATCAGAGGGACTCGGGATTCTACAAATGCTATGACGCCGTGCGGATAGGCGGTAATACTACCACTGTAACTGTGGTGCGAGCCTCGCATCTATTCGTTCCATCTGAAAATAAAACAGCGTGAGAGCAGCAGAATCGAACAAGTTTGATGGCTTACGCCACTAAGAACATGCATAAAACACCGAAAGCCATCGCACCGAACTTGAGAAGTTTCATCAATCATCTGAATATATCAAAAAAAGAAAACTGTCATACCTCACGCAGTGCCTGCGCTCCGCTTTTACTCTCCGCTAGCAAACTGATTGCCATGACAAATTATGAGCATCAACACAAATCATCCACTGGGAACTCACGTAGGCAGCACAGCAACAGCGCCGATGTATAAAAATCCTCCGGCGACAAAGGGTATTACCTACATCATATCAAATAGCTTGACAAACAGCTTAGTTAACAAACGTACCAAGTCTGCAGGTTGCACCGTGGTGCCAAGGATTCCGGAAGCGTCCTGCCTCAGGCCTGCCGCTAAATCAACTGACACTGGCTCCGCGCCGGAGGCTGACAGATTATGAATTGCTATCCCCATGAATGTACTGTTGCGAACAGGATTAGAAAGGAATGTCCAACTATTCAACCACTGCCGAATGCCACTCACCCAACCTAATCAAAATCGTTCGCAAAATCTGAAAACAAAGTCCCTCAAGATTATGAAAACGTACAAATGCACCAATGGCGGTGAAAAACTGCGATTGCATAGCTTGTCGTTTGCTAAACCCGCTGCGAACCAGAATCGAGTAGTCGGCGATCTCGTGAGGGATTTCATGGGCAAAACAAGCCAAGGTAGTGGTTGCACCAATCAAGGGGGAAGAGTAAAAGGACGCAGCCATACTAGAGACACCTTAGTCAGAAAGAACGTCCACATGTGCCTAGTGACTCACGCCAGGCCATCCGTTCTATTAGTGGGGTTAGTATGGGCGGTAATACGACGGAGAGAAAATTCATCATACATATTATGGACAAAGTCGCCGAAAAGGTTCAGATAGGCCGAGAGCTTTGAAGGGCCAGTGCCTGGCTGCACCACATCCACTTGTTCTGATTGACTACTTTCTGACCCTTTCTCTCCACCTCTGGGCCGCAGACCGCCAGCTGACGGTGTGATCGATACACCAGAAGCGACGGCGTTGACCGATGTATCTGCATGTGAGTGAGAGTGGCCGTGTGAATGACCCTCGGCTCCTTCATCACCACCGAGAACTCGTAAGGACTTCTCCATGATGAAAAACGTGGAGAAGCCAATGAAAATGCCAAGTCTACGGACCAATGTTGAGTCATGGAATGTGTCAATCAGTGTTCATATACCCGATCAATATGTTTCGTTTGTCTTCCACCATGACAAAATGAGCGCCCGAATCTTGGTGTTCGCCAAGGAACGCATGGGGTACTAGGTGTAGGAAGACATCAGACAGGAGGCCGCCTGTCTGCACAATTTGTAAGATCAGATAATTCTGAATATTGATGGAAAGCGGAAGCTAACGGCAAATGCGGTCATCGTGTTGAGGGTATTTGTATCGATTTCCGCGGGAATGAATGCAAGGATAAAGTTAGGTATCCTGAAACGTTGGTGGAGTGAGCAAACCAAGCTTCGAAATCGTCCTAGGGTCAAATAGACGTACGAACTGATGTAAAATGTTCCCAGAACTGCGACAAATATTCACGAACGTGTCAGGAGGTTCATACAATAGAAACAACCCACCTGCATTCCAGCCAGGACCAAAGGGAAACAACCAGCTGAACACTTGTCGCATGATGGGAGATTCATTATCTTCCACAGTGCGTTTGAGGTCGCTCAATTTTTCTACTGCAGCACATTCATGAATATCGGAAACCTAGTCGTCAGTGACACGTTGGGCAGTTAGCAGTGTAGAGTGATTTGAAGGTTTATTGAGACATTCACCCGTACGACTAACTTGGACTGTTCAGAACTGAGTACGGCGTGTGCGAAACATAGTAAAAGAGCGACGAAAAGTATGGTATGTCCCTTTGGCACTCCCATGTTTCAAATTTGAGAGAGTCGCGAATGCCAGTGAGTGTGTGCCGCTGCAATGGCAACCAGTTATGCGTCGGAGGTATTCCGAATTCCGAAATGAATCATCAGATTCTTTTGACACCCTCTCCTCACTGCAAACCACGAAACACCGAACAGTATGCTAGTGGGTCTGGAAACCCACTGCAAGCGAATTCTTGACGAAGTTGTAACCATTTCACAAAGAATCCGTCGCTCAGCATTAGCTTGTGCGAATAGCCAAAACTTCGGCATTTCTGATCAACTTCGCCGCCAATTGGAAACGATCTGCATATCCGCAGACACCATTCTTGAAGCCTTCACCAAAGCTTCCTTCACGAGTGATACCCTCGATGACCGAATAATCGATTGGCTATTCAGCGGAGAGTTATCTTTGTGTTTGGGCAAGTTGAAAGAGATGGACGACATGCTCATCGGCCAAGTTCAACCTGCTCAGGCCCCTGCTCGACTTCTCCGACCGGCCGAAGACAAACTTTCCGCAGCCATGGGGTTCTTCGATAAACACATAAGTCTGTTTCATTTCTTGCTCACTCCCGACGTTTGGTGAGTTTCTCAGTTTCATCTGGATGTGTACTTGACTCGGCTACTCAGGGATCGTGAGAGGATCCTTCACCAACCACCTCAACTTGATACTCTTCCCATCGTGGAGGACATGCAGCGTAATCCTCAAGAAACTCAGACGAGTAGCATGTATGTATCATGATGTCGAAATGGGAATATTTGTTCTCTAAACGAGCTTTAACTATACAACGACAGAATACGAACATTGCGAGAATGAACTTGTGTCACTGGACACGGACCAAACATTGACAACAAGACATAAGAAGAAACTCCTCCGTACGTGTACCGTGCCACCACTTCGTACTTGCGCGTACTGACAACTTCTTGTCATCAGAGCGAAAACTGCATGAGGTCTCAGGATGGCTTGCTTCATCGAATTGCACGGAGAAGCACAATGATATACATAGGCTGCGTCAGGAGGGTGCGCGCATGTGGTTCCCCGACACGGACGCATACGGAAAGTGGCAGGCAGGCAGGATCAATTTTTGTGGTTGCACAGCAAAGGTACGGTGTCTAGTACATCGGGAGTCACCACAGCTAATATTGTGCACCCATCGACGTGTCCTTAGCTGGTTGCGGAAAGTCGGTATTAATGTGAGTTCATTTGTTGTTCATACCCATACTGGTTCTGACTCTTGCAGTACATCCACGATCGAGTAGCTTAAAAATACGCTAGAAGACAAAGAAGTAGTATTGTTCTTCTACTGCGATTTCCGAAACGAGCGGTCGACGGGTCCCACAGAGGTGATGTGTTCCCCGCCGTCCCAGCTGTTCCGTCCCTTCCGTGATGACGATGTTGATCCTGGGGACCCCCCGATCAAGATGCTCGAACAGAAAAGTGAGGGTACCCCATCGCTCAACGACCTCGATAAACCTTGTGATCTGGTACCGCGCGTTGCAAGTAGTTTCCGTTATGACCCCATTATAGTGATCGACGCGCTCCATGAGTGTGCGGATATCGAGGCACTCCTACGTGCTCTTGTCACACTCAAACAGGCCGATGTTCGGTTATTGGTGACGAGCTCATTTTATGGGATTTCGATCACTTTCCTTGGCGAACATGGCCAAAGAGTTGGCGGGGTACATAGCGTTGCATGTGAGACGAGAGGTTGACTTGCACAACCGGTTGAGATCTGGTGATCTGAATATGAATGAGATACGCGAAATCGAGTGAAAGAGCGGGTGGCCAGTAAGGTCTGGTTTCGTAGGATTAACTCGGCACTCATTGCCCCCGTTTTCTAGGTTTCGCTGGGTCCAGCACCAACTCGATACCCTGAAACGATGTACGATCAGGCAGGAACTAATGGAGGTGCTTGACAACCTTCCTAACGAACTAGAAGCGACATACAAGAGAATCCTGGGGGCAATCAACGAACGAAAATCAGAAGGGAAGTTGGCACGACGTGTGCTAGCTTGGCTCATCGTGGCATTGGAACCCTTGGGTCTAGCTCGTATGGTCAGGCTCTTGGTTAGCCCCCAGGAACAAATGATCAACCATGAGACACAGTTCCCAAGACCTGTATTGATACGTGCGCTGTCGAGCCTTGTATCACATCATGAAGAAACGTATGTTTTCGCTTTTTCTCATTTCAGTGTCAGGGTACGTTACGAGATTTTCCTGCATTTGCAACATCCGCATAGTCTGTTCCACAGTAATATCTTACGAGCCGTACGGCACTGCTAATGTATCCTACTGTCTCCCACGGGGCCCTCGCCGGGGTGCCGCAGATGTGCGTGCGCTACATCTCTGTCTTCCTGAAACAAGAAAAATCCCGTGGAAATGTTGCGCCATTGCAATCCTTCCCGACACTGTCCTACATCCTCTCTTCTGGTATTAACCACCTCACCCATGTTGATCTGGTCAAAGTCCTCGAAGCACTACGATCTCTCGGATCAGAATTTTGCCATCATCCGTCACACCGGGAGCGTCCCCGCAAGTCACGGGAGGAGGTTCTCTGATGGCCTTACCCTCCATGGCCATCGTCGAGACGCGTTTTCGTACTCTACATTTTGACCGCTTACTCCTCCCCTGCACTCCTTCAGTCGTTCCTCTCTAGTGGTTGCCCTCTGAAGCCAAGGGTTGGGGCGAACCCACTCGTATTGCTGCAGACCTCCGGAAGACCGGACACACAACGGTTCTCTTGGCATGCGGTGCTGACGTGAACGTGTACAGTTTCGTCATTGATGACTCTCACCATGCCTTGGCACTCGAAGTTGCCATCGATCCTGGTGAGGATGTAGTCATCGGCGAACTCTTGCAGAAAGGATGTGTGGTAACATCGGAGCTTCTCGCGACCGCTGTCTGTATACCGTGGTATAGCACTGGGGCCCTTGTGAAGCTCATGCAAACTGACAAGTTCGTGGAATGGGCACACGAAATTGGAGACGAAAAGTTGTATCGCAGCGTATTCAATAGCGCGAGGCTGAATGCGGGGGACAGCAGAAAAACGGACCAAGACCACGTTGCCCTGGCACATACTTCGCCAGATTGGGCAAGACCTTTCTGCAAACAGTCCGTTCGGGCCAAGGTTCATCGATCATCGAGCGAGCCGTGCATGCGGTACATACGTCAATCCTCAAGTTTTTACTTCCACCAAATCAACCACCACCCCCTCGATTTCTGCTCGTCGCGTCAACCGGCGATACTTCTGAAACAGTATTTGCAGTTCGTTTCTCACTCCGCAAGGGAGTTGACAAAATGCCGTCTCGGATGGACGTGGGGATACTGCGCTTCACCTCGCAGTAAAGTGCCCTTGGAACCACGGCATTTGGAGCTAACACGAATACTTGTCGAATCTGGTTGCAATCCCATCGCCCGCAATTCCGAGGGCCAAACAGTCTTCGAAGTTGCCTTCAAGCGTGGATACACCTCAGTGGTGGAGCTTCTATTCTCATACAATGTTGTATTTCCTCCCGACATCCTGCCAATCACGCCGTGGAAACGCTCAACCCCCTGGATGGTTGAATGCCTGATTCGCAACGGTGCCGATGTGCGTTCCGCCACACCGTACTTCATCTCGCCATCTCCGACTATATCGGATCAATGTGTTTGGACTTGGCCAAGAGCTTCATCAAAGCTAGCTGCAATGCATCGCCTACAAGTATGAGCACCAATCAGTTCTCGAAACTGTCATAAAACGTGGCCACATCTCGGTGGTGGAACATCTACTCTCGTGCAATAACCTCCTTCGAGAATTTCCAAAAAAAGTACAGCCTGCTGAACTAGTTTCGAGATTCAGCATTGCTACCAGCCAGAGTTGCTTACATTGGGTATTGAATATGAATATTATTGCGATGCAAATTCTGCCAATCCCAAAATCAATTAATGCTATCAGAACACGTACCGATAATTAGCCTGAGGCTACGCACTACTTACTAGATGGCGTTGCACAGCCACATAGCTGTGGCGTACCCGTGACACCGCGCATACACGGTGTACGGTGTACCTACTAGGAATTCGTACACCCTCTTCTGAGTCTTCATTCAAAGAGATGACCCAGTATATATATCCCTCTGCGTCAGAGCAGGTTGCCCTCGCTGCAGCAGAGAAGCTTATGGCCGCCACAATGGCACGCTATGATCCCTCTCATGATGCATTTCATGGTACGGTTACCTGTGATCCCTTGCATCCTCCGTTTCTTTTGACCTTAGATCTTGTGGCTTGTACCCTTCAGTTCAACGTGTAAGGAAGACAGCCTTGTCTCTCGCACGCTCACTTCCACATAAAAACCCTGATCTACTTGTTGTGGATCTTGCTGCACTCTTGCATGATGTGTTGGACAAGAAATACGTTCCAGCCGCTGAAGCTGCCGATCCTTATGCGTATTTTTTGCCATTCTTCCAATCATTAATCAAGGATTGCGCATTGGACTTGATATCTGATGGTCGGGCTGCTCTGATCGTACGAATTGTGGAAAATGTATCGTGGACAACGGAGAAGAAACTGCGCGAAAGTGGTAAACTTGAAGGCTGGCATACTACATGCACAGAGCTTCATTGTGTCCAGGATGCCGACCGTCTGGACGCAATTGGGGCATTCGGTGGGTATAATAGACTGGTCAACTTGGAGACAACTTGATCGGATGACACACTATAGGAATTATGCGGTGCGCGGCGTACAGCGCAGCGGTGAATCGGTGGGTTTGCATTGCACACGTCGACTCCCACTGCGTCTCATGAATTCCCAGACCTCTGCATGCCCCGCTGGGTCGTAATGATACCGCCATTCAGCACTTTCACGATAAGCTTCTTCACATACAGGATAGACTCAAGACGGAGCCCGGAAAAATGATGGGTAATAAGCGCCATCGATTTGTAAGTTATGACGCTGAATGATCATTTCAGGCTCACGCGTTTGCATATTTTGAATAGATGCTGTCGTTTTTGCATGAAATTCAAGACGAGTACGATGGTGCGTCGGTGCTGTCGACGTCGTTGGGAAATCGCGAGGACAAGTGCCCAGTTCTTACTTAGATATCCGGGTGTCCAAAGTGGCATTTTGTGATATAAATTTGGGGATTTTGGTGGGGCACTGCGGGACACAGGCAACATGATGGGCCACATTACTGAGGATTATGATCTGACTTTCAATTAGTGATCTATCCAATGTCCTCTGTAAGAGTGATACCAAAGCTCTCAAAGAGGGTAACGCGTCCGTTATCTGCGGTCCATGCAATATTTCAGTATCCGATCCTCTGAGGATACATACTTCGGAAAGCACAAAGGCTTGTAGTGCGTTGTTATACGATAAGCGGACCCGATCAATTTCATCGGCTGGTCACTAGAATATCGAACGAACAAAAAGAAATCACTGGAGATGGAACTAAATTGTGATCAGTCAATATATCCTTTTATTTTTATGGAATGATGGACAAAATTACTTAAGAATAAGTCTCCTCTTTGATGCTTGTAATCGCAAGGTCATTTCCGGCTGCGTCATCTGTCTCCACCTTTGGAGAAGGAAGAGCAGTAGCTCTCCATCCACTTCTGAAGGAAGCTATCGCATTTATGAATCCGAAGATAGTGAGCCATATCTAATCGAGTTACATGTGTCAGCGGGTGCCTCTCCTCCCCATGTGACACGCACCTCATTCGTGAAGATGCCTTGCTCGCGGGACCTATAAGATGTTTGAGAAAGTGAAGGACCTTGAATAAAAAAAACTCACCAATGGAGAGCCAACGGTAAATTAGCGGAATTGGCTACTACTTCGTTCCAAAAAGAGTCCCACTTATTCCGAAGATCTTCCTTGTCTTCTGCTATGACTCCCTTTCCCTTCCTCAGATTTTTCTCTTTCATAAGTAACAACTTCCTGTCCTCCATCAAGTGAGCAAATTGGAGGATGACATAGGCTGCCCATGCTCGGCAAGACCACATGACAAGGGAGTTGGCATTCAGATGGGTTCGTTTTGACGTGCGTCGAAGATGTGATATGACAGAGGGGATTGTAGCCGGAATGAGATTATGGGCACGCAAATAATAGAGATGTTCCAAAGGGTAATACACCAACATGGACCATCCCTGTAAACGCTCAATTGTGAGGAGAGCACGTGTTGGCGGAGGATTTCTTTCCATGGATATCATCCATTGCAGGATGGGGAGTAAACCTATCCGAACAAATGATCGATTCGGCTAATCAACACCAGTTGGATTGCCTACCCCAGAATCTGCCCAACATTTTGAAATCACTAATTAGACCAGAAAAGCGTGTAAACGACGTCGCAACACTGCTGATCGGTTGCTTTCGCAGACCCAGTCGATGCTGGAGTTTTGCCCGTGCAAGCAAAACCGGAGTAACGAGCTTCATTGTATACTCGATGAGCTGGAAAGAAGGGTGAGTACCAGAGCGTTGCTCCAAAGTCATCATTCCACACCGTGAATAGCTTGCTGAATGGTACGTGCGCTCGTGAGCGGGAAGCATGAAAAGAGAAGGGCAGTACGCAACTCGGTGCCACTCCATGTCGACAAAAATCGGATTAAATGGTTGAGAACTCCCGAAGGCGGGATAAACGCGAAAGCTCCCAGAGTGGCATCACTAATGTGTGCGAGAGCATCACCTTTGGTTAGACGGAACATTAGGACACTCCTCAAAGGGGTTGCCACGCTACAACGGGGGACAAATTTTAAACCTCAGATGCCGACCTGCTGCTGCCGTGCGGGTCGGCTGGTTGCGGCAGCGGTCTGGGGTGGAGCAGTTTCAGACTCAGTCGAAGGTCAAGCAAGCTGCTGTATAGTAAGTACTACGAAGTCTGAGTGTAGTACTTCACTCAGAACCAGGACATGGGCAGTCCAGGCAGCCTAACACCAACAGGAAAATAGTTTGAATTGAAGTACGAGCACAATCAAGACCCTCCATAGTCTACCTACCTCGACCAGAGGTAAGCACCATCGACGATAGTCGTAAGTTTGATTCACGAGATAAGACACAGATTTTAATCCATCACCACTTTATCAACATCGTTACGTTCACCTTCAACTATTTACACTTCTGTCCTGCATATACCACGAGAACATCCAGATACTCCGCGCGGATTAATCCCGTGCAAAGGTTTAGCCAAATGATTTCGGAATCCCCTTGAATTTTATGTCCCGCCGAGTCGCAACAAGGTCATGTATCTCCGCTACGAGTTAATCGTCCCCTCTCCCTGGTTCGACAACTAAATCTTCAGCATAGCATTGAACCGGTCCATTTTACTCACTGGGAAAATTACTTGAACCGTGTTCTTACAAAGTAAGCGAATCGCTTTCAAATCGGGCGTGGGTGATCTAACTCTCGCATGGGGATCTGCGAGAGTTCCTGCTCAATTACAGCGATATATGCCCGAAGCATGACCGGTATGAGTATCTATAACTCGAAAAACTTACAGGCTTTGCCACGACGTCGGTAGGAGTTTACTTCCATCAGCAGGCTTCCACAGCTGAGCTTGACCTCTGCCCACCATGTGATCACGGCACGCACAGTGCATCAGCAACACAGCCTTTGAATTTTTCGAGATAAGTATGCGAGTGTGCCGACCTCTGCGTTGTCACTCTAAGAGACTATCCTCGCGATGATGTTATCATTGGTTTTCGCTTCGCTCTTTGCCCTGGTGCAAACATCAGTCGCGCAGACAAGCACAAGTGCTGCTCCGACGGCGACCTCCACCGTGGCTTTGAACATGGCGGCTAGGGCTGCTGGAAAGCTCTACTTTGGTTCTGCTACCGACAACCCGGAATTGACTGATACAGCCTACGTTAGGATCCTGAACAACACAGCGATGTTTGGTCAGCTTACTCCTGAAAACAGCATGAAGTGGGTACGTCTCTGCTTTTTCCAGAACTCTGCAATTATCAGTTGAGTGATCGAATGCTTATACCCTTAGGATGCGATCGAGCCCGAACAGAACGTCTTCAACTTCACAGGTGGCGATCAGATCGTTGCCCTGGCTGAGGCAACCGGGAAGATCATGAGAGGTATTTCAACATACATACATTCTGCTGACTTTTGTGTTCATTGGAGTCCCTCAGGTCACAACCTCGTCTGGTATAGTCAACTTCCCGACTGGGTTATGTATGGCAACTGGACGCCAGAGACCTTGACTTCAGTCATCGAAACCCATGTGTGGACAGAAGTCTCGCATTATGCAGGGAAAATGTGAGTTATCTCGTACCTTTCCACAATTTCAGGCTAAACGACACCATTGGTAGCTGTAAGTTAATTTCTTAACGGGTTATGAACTTTTGTGACACCTTTCAAAGATGCGTGGGATGTCATCAATGGTAGGTTTGGTAAAATTTCACTGCTGCACACTTGACAGAGCCTTTCCGGTTTCCGGATTTCAGAACCCCTCAACGACAACGGGACGATGCGTACCGATGTGTTCTACAACACCTTGAACACATCCTACATCAACATCGCACTGCAAATGGCCCGCGCCGCAGACCCGAATGCCAAACTCTACATCAATGAGTACAACCTTGAGTATACCGGTAAGCTCGACCGACTGTCCCTTTACGCTTTCGGTGATCACAATCGGTTTCTTCCTCGTAGGCCCCAAGATCGATGCGATGGTCCAACTTGTTAAGGACCTCTTGGCAGCTGGTGTGCCCATTGATGGTATCGGCTTTGAATGTCACTTCATCCTTGGTGAAGTTTCTCCAAGCGAACTGAAGACTAACATGGAGAGAATCACCGCTCTTGGTCTTGAGGTTGCCGTGACGGAACTTGATGATCGAATCGAGCTCCCTGCCACCGACGCCGACCTGGAACAACAAAAGGCAGATTACATGTCTGTCGTCCAAACCTGTATGGCTGTTCCCGGATGTGTAGGTGTCACCGTTTGGGACTATACTGACAAGGTGCGTTCTCCAGTTACTTTACTATTCAGATTGATCATTCGCATCGCAGTACTCTTGGATTCCATCCTCCTTCCCTGGTTATGGTGAGGCTTGCCCGTGGAACGTGGTATGTTGCACCATTCGATTACTTGCATGAATTTTTTTTATCAAATGCAATAATTCATAGGACTTGGTCCGCAAGCCAGCTTATGATGGCATTGCCATTGGATTTATGAACTACACTGCGTGATGGACCAAGTACACATTTTTCCTTTATCACTTGCATCAGTCTATCAAACTATTATACAACGTAACGTGGTGCAAATGATTCTCATTCAAGCGTTATTCGCTTCATTCCTGCTTCTCGCCATCGATCCAAACGGTTACCTTCTCGTCGTAGAAGGCTAAGAGACCCGCGATTTGATACATTCGGCGTTTAGAGCGCACGTGATCACTGAGTGGCGTCGCGTATTTGTGCGCGTCCTTCTTTGATTTTGGGGTGATAGTAGTACCGTCTGGTATCTTCGCATTTTCGTGACCTGCTCAAGCTAAGGGACGGCGAGCACTTCACCCTTTACTAAATGTCAAGGGCACCGCGGCAGTCGCTCACCCTTGCGGTCCTCGACGTCTACTTTGGCGAAGTAGTCCCACTTGAAAGATACTTGCACGAGATCCGGAAACCATCTTCTCCTGACTCCAATTCTCCGATACCCCCTATACTTTCCGACGATGAACCACATTTTTACTGCGCTTTGGTGAAGACATCCTATGTCGGTCTCAAATCAGATGCTTTACGGCGTCCATCCTTCCCGGTCACGCCGCCGTCGATGTATATGCGAGACGTGAGTCCACGTGCATTGGTACATTATATCGCTTCTCAAACAGTGATAACATCCAATTAGATCATACAGAAGGCTCACGAACGTTTGTTCCTAGCCTCGAGGGCAAGACCTAATAATATTATTGCCCTGGGATATCAGCGTGTAAGTTGCCCCACATTTTCCTCGCAGGAACTTCATAGCCGTGGGCGCAGGTTCTAGATAATGAGCGACTCCATACATCGTCCTCTGGGATATCCAATCGGTTCGTCAACACCATCATCACAGCCTTGCACGGACCAGAGTGGGACATCATGCTGCAGAGGTAATACTTTTGAATCAAATAATAAACAAAGATTGAGTGGTATCAGAATCGGTGCAGATGCGATGCTACACCTTCTCTTGAAGACGTCACTATTCATATCACTACCTAACGGATGTCTATGTCAACTCACAGGAGAGCCACTCATATTTGCCTCACTCCCACCAGGAGGCGGATTCCTTGATAGTGGACCGCATCATCGAGTGCTGAAGCGAAAAAGGGAAACCCCCCAGCAGCTGCAACCGCGAAAACGTCTTAGATTGATCAGGACGATAACGAACTACCGTGAACAATCCATCAAACCTTCTACGAAACGAATTGTCAGCCAACCTATTCAAAGGTGAGGTGATGCCATGCAAATCTCAGCTATCCTTTCTCACGACAAAAAGACGTACCGCAGCAGATGTAAACTTCGTACGAACGCGCATATTTTATGCTAGGGCGTCTCGAGATCCTGATGCCTTTAGAATAGTTGTTGGATTGCCATACCATCGTGAGCGTTTTGTTTTCGCGGAATCATTACCCTAAGCACTCTGTAGATGCCATAAATCGTTTGCGTCCCTCGTACTTCAAGAAGCCCCGTGTTGATCCTGCTACGTATAAGGATCCCGATCCTCGCGTTCTTGCAAAAGATGCGCGTCATCTCAGCAAATACATCTTCCCTTCACAGTATGGTCTATCAAGTGTATTTCTTCTCATCACAAACCGGAAAGAACGATACCAGCAACCGGATTACTCTGACAGGGAACAGGAGATCAAAGTGGGAGTTTCTCTTATGTTCCAGCACGATTTTGACGTGTAGTGTAGGCCCTCGGCAACTGTAAAACTCCTAAGCGTCTCAGAGACGTTCTGTCACTAGTTGAGAAGATGATCTGGAGGCACGGAAAATGCGGTTACAAACCCTTGCGTGACAAAGTCTGCCCCTCAAAGGTAATGCCTCTTCATTATTCTGCTGTAGTTTTCACGTCCTAATCATCGACCCCCGTAGGTCGTTAATACCAACAACCAGGCGATGGATAGCAGCATTATCTTGGTGCGTATAACTTATGTCGAGAAAAACAGGTCTCTGATAGAAGCAGGAAATGGTTTCCGAGCACTCTCTTCAATTGAAGTCTCAGCCCATGAGGTACAGCGGCGATATATCCATTGACTCGAATGGGAACTCGATTCTCCCTCAAGGACTATCTCAGGCTATGAAGCACGGTATGCATAAACCCCGGTTTATCGAGTTCACGTGTAGCTACATTGAGGTATGTTCGGAACGGGCCTCCAAGGTGAAAGTTATAATCCGTATAGGTTTTCCGTTATGTCATGCTTGTAACGAAAACCGTCTTCCCAAAGCAACTGTGGGGATCACGGAAGAATTTCAAGTTGGTGCAGAGCTGTATGTGCTCTGATAGCTTCTGCGGCCTCGTTTTACAATACATTGCAGACGTCAAGGAGTTCATTATGGCTCGCCGATTCGAAACTGTATCGCTCCACCACGTCCTTCAAGGATTCACCACCACTGACTGTGATTGGCTTATCCCTCGGGGAGCACCTGGGTGTTATCATGGACGAGTTCCTGTGACGGACTCGTTGAAGCGACGAGAATTGCTGGAAGAGTTCATGTTTTGGTATTTCGATTCCTTTGTTATTCCGTTGATTAAGGTGCGTGAATACTTGATGGCTTAGAAGAATGGTCCCATAATCATGCTTCCTAGACAACGTTCTATGTAACTGATTCCTCTGCATTCCGTAACCAAGTCTTGTATTTCAGACAAGACGATTGGGAGATCCTCTGCGCCCCTTTAATAGATCAACTCAGCGAAAAAACCTTTAAAGAGATAGAGAAGGTTGTTAGTCCAATTTCTTTACTATTTATTGACAGTTTTTTTGCAGCAAGAGGCCGAAGAAATCCTTCGACAACGTAGACTCGGGTTTTCCTTCGTTCGCCTCCTCCCTAAAGAAACAGGAGTTCGCCCAATCGTCAACTTAAGACGTAGGATGCCCCAAGAAAAGGTGTGACACACAAGTATTCCAGCCACACGAGATTGATCAGTAATTTTGCAGACCTCGAATTTCGGTCGCTCACAGTCCATCAACCAGATTCTTCAGACAACCTTTCAGATACTGACTTATGAGAAGGTAAGCATTTACAGTAAAGTAGAGTAGGTAGGGAGTTCAGTCACTGCATTCTCGTCCACAGCAACGTCAACCAGAATTACTTGGTGCCT
>JBBPNM010000100.1:0-15766 GCA_038090895.1 Boletus bicoloroides
CTCTCTATGGTTGTAGAAGGTGTTTTTCTGTCTATTTACAGGTCCTCCATTGTCATACAAGACTCTATTGTTGCATTCCATTCAAATCCATATCTGTCCATATATGTCTGGTGCATATCCACTTTATCTACTTCAATCCAATAGTCTGGATTCTTTTCTTTCTTTCATATCACCTTGCAATTGTCCACTTCATTCTTATGTAGTTATATTATATCTTGTGATAATTCACCTATTCTTGTCCACTTTGACTTTTTAGTCCTTTCATCTTAGTTTTCTTGCTGTCTAGTTGGTCCCCATAGCTACAAAGTCCTGGAAAATGCCCAGACTATAACATCTTGTATTTGGCATTGCTGAATATTATCTTCCATTCACTTGAAAGTTGTGGAGGTCACTTTCTTTTCACTCTTTGTTGTCTTTGTTGTCAATCCAGTTTTATTAAATCAGATTCATTTATTCCAGTGCACTTGGCACTTGCTTCATCTCAGATTCATTGTACTAGTGCACTCAGCACTATTTTGCATCACTACTCTTGTTTTCCATTCCACATCATCATCCCTTCTCATTTGGAGTTGGGTTATCCAGTCTCAACTTCATTCCAATTGATCCAGATTCAACCAGATTCAACTGGACTCACATTTTGGGGCAAGATCCATTGTAGCAAACCCTTTCTGACTGACATTTCTGGATAGCACCCCTTTGGGATAAGCATATACTCACATCCCACACCTTACCACCTAAGTTTGTTGTTCTTCAGCACTTTGGATTGCAGAATGCAAACTCCACTCCTACACCTCTCCCTCAGGGATATTACCCCATTTGCAATGATGGGCCACTAAATCCACCACTATGTACCAAGTTCCAAACCATTATTGGATCTTTGCTTTACATCATGATTGGCACATGACCTGATATAGCCTACACTGTCACAGCATTATTGAAACATTCAGCTAATTCAACCAAAGAATATGTTAGTAAAGTGCTGTATATCTACTGCTATCTATTAGGCACACCAAATGCAGTGTTACATTTCAATGGCAATCAGGATCAAGGCATTATTGCCTCTACTAATGCAGATTGGGCATCCAATCCCAATAACTACAAGTTCCAAACTGGCTGGTTCCTTAAACTAGCTGGATGTACTTTCTCTTGGTGCTCTCATCAGCAGCCTACAGTAGCTCATTCATCCATGGAGGCAGAATACATATCCTTATCAGACTATGGTAGACAAGCATTTTGAATATGCCAACTTCTAGATGAACTTGGATACAAACTTGGTCCAATTTCTATCTGCAAAGATAATCAAGGATCCATATTCATGGCATCTAATGCCATCACAGAGCAGTGCAGTAAACCCATTGTAACAACCCAACAAATAACACAAAGGGTGCAGTTCTCCATGCTAGATGCCAAGTCATTGTGTGGTAAAGGAGTAGAGGTAAAAGGAAGGTCAACTCTATCTTGCTTGTCACTCCTTGTTAGGGGAATAAACAAGAAAACTCAAATAGAGTTCCTTGCTGACCTTTGCAGCCTTAAGTACTAATCTACTGTTTACATGGATGTAAATACAATCTATAATGTATGGTATATAAAAGGATATAGTAATAGAAGAAAGGAAGAAACATAAAGCAGGTATTAAAGAGGTGAGGCTGGTGTGTGGCCATCACAATGGAAGTAGTACAGCCCCAATTGTACAGATAGGGGATGAAAGATAGGGGAATGAAAAAGGGGAATATAGCTATCAATGGAGGTGAAAGAATTGTGGATAATTGCTGATAGGGGAAGATCCTGGGAAGATCCAGAGATCATGTAAGGTAATAGGTCATGTGACATCACTCACCATCACATGATATAGGAGATTTGTTCATAGAAAGGGATAAGTCCATAAAAAGATTAAAAAGAAAGACATATGATAGGATAAACATATCAAATCATAACATCCATTAATATTTGATGGCATGTGATACATGACTGGATCAAAGATGGCCACATCAAACTTTTCTTCATCGATGGTGCATCCAACCCTGCTGATATATTCACCAAGAACTTAGGATATGTAAAGTTTGAAGAGTTTAGGCAGAGTCTAGGACCAATCATACCCTAAGGCCACTTAACCATTTCTTCACTCCATATTGCTACATTCTTTACTATATGCTCATACACCTTTAAATCAGCAGTAAAGTGAGGAAGAGTGTTAAACTTCATATATAGAGTTCACCCCTATAATACTTAATATATAACTGTACAAGAATATATTACCATAGTAGGTATATTGTAGTCATATATAATGTTCAAACTCAACATCTGAGTTCTAATAGACACTTGTTCTACAACCACTATCATCAATCACAACACCAACCATTTCTCCCTAGAAACTACCTATTAGCATGTGAGTAATCCTCTATGCTAGATTGTATGTTCAATATTACCATCCACTATAAGATGTACAAAGTACATTTCATCCTTCTGTTAAAAAAGGAAATCCACTCAAACTGCACAACCTAGAATTATGCCAGATAATGCATACAGTGATTTACCACCTGTGTAAATCAAGAGGAACCTTCAATGAGGAATGGATCCAATTCAGGAGGAGTTATCCTCCATGCAAGCTGAACCTTCACAATCAGCATAGTTACCCACCAACAAGGAAGAAGACCTAGGACAAATGTATAGCTCACAGTGGATCAGACACCACTTCACTATGGTGGTGGAATCAACTCCTGTTCCAGTTCCTAAGCAATATCATGATATCTTCAAGATGGATAAAAAGGAACAAGAACAATGGAATGATGCCATGAAGGAAGAAATGAAGTCCCTTCATGAGAGAAAGGTTTGGGATTTGGTGGACCTATCTAAGGATTGTCAACCCATTAAAGGGAGATGGGTATATGCTGTCAAATCTGATGGACACAAGAAAGCTTGTTTCATTGTTAAAGGATTCACTCAAGTCTTTGGAATAGACTATGAAAACATTTTCTTGCCAATTGCAAGATTTGAAACCTTACAAATACTCCTCTCACTAGCAGCACTTCATGATTGGGAACTTGAAGCATTTGATGTCAAGACTGCATTTTTGTTTGGAGAATTGGACAAAGACATTTATATGGAATAACCAGAGGGTTTCATAGTCAAGGGCCAGGAGAGAAAGGTCTGTCAACTGAGGAAGGCCATCTATTGTCTATAGCAAGCTGTGCTGCAATGGAATAAGCAGCTGCACAAAAGTCTTCTAGAAATGGGATTTACCCACTGCACAGCAGATCCAGAAACTTATTATAAAATCACTAGTGATATGATCATTATTCTCCTCATTTATGTTGATGATGCACTTTTTATAGGTAGCAACAAAGCACAACTCCTCAATCACAAGAAAAAGTTCATGAAGTAATAGGAATCTCATAATCTTGGTGAAGCCAAAGAATATCTAGGAATGAGGATCACAAGAGATCACAAAGCCCATACAATTACTCTTGATCAAATCCACTATGCAGAGAAAGTTGCTAAACACTTTGGTCAAGAGAATTGTAAGGAAGTCTCTACCCCATTACCTACTGGATATAGTCCAAGCCCAAATGAAGGCAACATCAATCCAACTTTTTGAAGTCACTATCAATTGGTCATTGGATCATTGTTATACATCATGCTGGGAACAAAACCAGATATCACTTACTCAGTGATCAAGATGTTGCAGTTCTCTGCTAATCCATCTCCAAACTCTACTGCTTCATGGATATAGTGATTAGGTATGTGAGTGTGTTTGATATGCCCTTCTTGAGCTGGATTTGAAGCAAGGAATATTATGCCTTGGTTGTTGACATATAATGGTAGTGGACTAAGTTTGAATCCCAATTCTTCATAGACATTGCAGATCCACTGTAACTGCTTTGCAATCTCAGTCATACCACAATATTCAGCTTCTATGGAAAAAAGTCTAACTTGCTTCTATTGTCTAGATAGCTAGGAAACAATGCCATTAGCTAAGAAGATGGCATAGCCAGTGGTGGAATGAGATATTTCATGATCACCAGCCCAATCAGTGTCAGAGTAAGCTATAAGCCCATTCTGATTGCCTGATGCAGAATACTGTATGCAGAAATTCATAGTGGATGATAGATAGTGCACAATATAGAGTGCTCTCTGCTTCAAACTTTACTATGTCCCAATTGATCAGCAATATGCTGACATCTTCAGGAAGAATCTTGCCAAGCTGAAATTCAAAAATGGAAAAAAGGCACTCTGTCTCATCAAGCATTCATAATATGAACAACAAGGAAGAATGTTGAGAATCATGGTTTCTATTTTTGATATTCTACTTCTGACCATGATTCTAGACCTGGTCTAGAGCCCAAACTTATTATTGTCACAACCTAACAAATAACATGAAGGGTGCAGCCCTCCATACTACATGTCAAGCCGTTGTGTGGAGTAAGGAGTAGTAGATATGATAAGGAGTGGTCAACTTTATCTTGCTTGCACTCCTTGCTAGGGGAAATGACAAGAGAACTCAAATAGAGTTCCTTGTTGACTCTTGTGGCCTTAAGTACTAATCTACTGTTTACATGGATGTACTACCAATCTATGATAGTATGGTTGTATAAAGGTAAAATAAAGAATGAACTAATCATAGAAGATGGGGATTAAAAGAATAAGGCCAGTGTATGGCCATCACTATAGAAGTATTGGTACAGTCCTGATCATATGGATAGGGGGTGGAAGATAGGCAAAGAAGTAGAAGGCATAGCTATCAATAGAGATTAAGTAGATCATGGGAAATTGCTGATAGGGGAAGATCCAAGGATTACCTATAAATCATGTAAGGATAAAAGGGGTGGATCACATGGTCAGTCACCTCCATGTGCCTGATAGAGGTGATCATATGGAAAGAGAGGGATAAGTTCATAAAAAGATTAAAAGAAAAGGCATATGATAAGATAAATGTATCAAATCATAACAATTATGCTATTTATATTACTTATATTCACATATATGATAGTACTATAGATAGGAGACAGCTATATTTAGCTGATTTGACTCACAGTGACTTATTCTGAGTCACACAGGTGATAACATATTTAGGACATTGTATTTAGTCCTCTACAGATAACTAGTCTATGGCAGTTATGGCTCTTATCTCTTCATAGAGTTTGAGCTCCTTTTTAATCTTAAATGGTTCAGTATATAAGGACAGCCCTACAGCTTGTCCCAATAACAGTTTCACATTATCTGTTCCACCATCACTTGCCTCTACACTTGAGTTCAATACTCAACCTAAAACTGTTATGGTTTTTCTTTCTCTTTTTCCTTCCCCTTATGGACTTATTATTTCACCATCTACATATGGGTATCATGTCACACAGTTGCCCATGTGACTCACTTTAACTTGTCTTATCTTTGACTTGTCTTATCTCGGATGCTATTCCACTTCTAGGCAGTTCTCTCTTAGAGCTGTGCCTCATGTCCCCACCTACCCATTTACGGACGCCTCAGCCTTAGTACTGTTTGCATAGCATGGTCTGTGCATGGATTCCTACAGTATATAAAGGTTCCCCTTTGTACTTCTATTCCCTAGCTAGTTCTACACAATCCAGCGTATTTTCTAGTCCATCCACTTGCCTGAGTGTGAACTTAGGAAGTGAGACCAGCCCTCATCTCTCAGAGTCCTTGCACTACTCCTGAGTGTGCACTTCAAGACTAGAACTTATGCCATAAGCATAACACTTGAGTGTGCATTCAGCCTTGTTTGTGATGGTGTCATTAATGTACAAAATGCTGTAAAGGAAACAACAGAAAAGAAAGGAAAGATCACACTGCCAAAGACCCTCAACAAGGCGACCAGAAATATGAGCAAAGGCATATCCATGTTTTTTATGGGAAACTGGAGCAGTGAAGCACAATCATATGTCATCTTTGTTATAAAGAAGAGTGTTGAAAATACTGCTGATATTATCACCTCTGCATATGCATTACTCAATCATGGCCCCTCTAATTCCAGCCCCTCTGATGCCAATACTATTGATCCACATGTTTTATTTTGGTATTTTTTTATGTGGTCTGTAGTACCAAAACTAACTGGCAATTTTCTAGATATAGTCTAACTATCCATATGGCTGAGCAAGTCCAAATCACCACCACCATTCATTCTTGCTGGACTCAGATTCTACATAATTCTCCCATCCCAAGTTCCAAATCCCATTCATATTTGCTTTTTGTTGAACTTGTGCTATCAAAGCAATAGTTCCAGTACCAATCTGTTGGGATCCAACACAGTACCAATGTATCCATAAGTATCTGGTTTATACCAGATTCACTGGACTACTGGACTCAGACCCAGATTGAGGTTTAAGGCCAATTGGATGATCAAGCCAGACTCTCATCATGCTGTAGACACATGTATATTACAATATGGACATTTGTAGTCTATCTTTCTACCCATGGTGTCATTAGGGCTTTGCCATATTAAGTAGTACCATCCTGTATATAAGGCTAAATATTTCACCTAAATAATACTAAGGATTCTAGATGCTTTTTCTCTTAGGTGAGCATTGAGTGGGATTCCTCTGCATGCCCTAGTGGCTAATCCAAGCACCCTATGGGCTGCTTCTCATTCAACATTTTTTGCCACTTTTCCTTATTTTCAACTGCTTTAATTCCCCCTTTCATTCTTACTCTAGTTTTCTGATGGTCAATAAGCATGCCACTTTTTCTACCTTTTCTCATTGAGGTACTTAATTTCAAGTGCACAAAGTGTGATATTTTCAATGAATGATATGGCACATTTTGAACCACTTTTACTACTTTTTCCCACATCAGTAAACTTACACTGTTCTTTATTTGACTTATTTGTACTTGCCATATCTAATATGGCTTATGACATAGATAAGTTGATCAACTTGAAGCTGAAGATGTGACAGGCAGAATAAGAAATACACTAGATTATGTTTTTTTATTGGATAGACAACTTTTCTGGACTTCAAAAGTGTGATTTGAATATACTGTAAGTCAAATAAGCCAAATAAGCCAAATAAAGAACAGTGTAAGTTTACTGATGCATTGAGATCCCCAATCACAAGTGTTCAAAGCAATCTACAAGTTGGATTCAAGAAAATGAGTGGCCTTGAGCAACTTGTGCAGCCTTGCACCCCAATGCCAGAAAAGTGCCAAAATGTATGACTAAGGTCAGATAAGGCTATGAGTAAATTACTGATGCCTATAGATGGTTCCAGAAACTTTGCCTACCCCATCCTTGTATTGTGGTTATACAATATCAGCTTCCCATCCTACTTACCACCTGAGTCTGAATGGCACATTTGGGAATTGTCACATAGCATTTGATCTCTCCAGAGCTCTACAGCATGCTCCATCAGATAGACAGCTGCTGTTCTCCCTCATTAAGCCAGCAATTCATTATCCTGGGAATCATCTTGGTGGGCTGAATGCCAACCAATCTCATTCATTTTCTTCACATGTGACATATTCCCACTACCCAAGTGCACCAAACAACCAGAATGGCACAACACCATTTGTTTCACTTCATCTTCCTTCACACCAATCTTTTAGTTCATCTATGCCTTATTGGCTCCCTCACCACCCAAAGTCAACAGAGTTCCATGAACTGGACCTCCATTTTCATTTCTTACCACCTCGGGATTCAATCACTTTGTCTTACAGCAAACAAGGTACATGTGTGATTGAGTATGGTGGGTCATGGCTTACTGAGGAAGAACTCATCAAGAGTCTGATGGAAGCCAGCAGAAAGGTCAACATTTTTCAATGTCACTGGGAGGAAAATCACACCCCATGTCACCTCTGGATCAAAGGTGACAAGTCATCCATCAACACACACATCCAGAGATGGCACAGAGGAAAGCCTGGTGGGAACAAACTCAAGGCTGAATGTCACTGGTCCAGTTGCAGAATGACCATGTTGAAGAAATCTATTGCTAGGCATATTGTAGGCACCCATCTTGGGAAGATGTGGGAGTGCCAAGGCTGTGGGAAAGAGACCACCCAGTATGATGTCCATAGGTAACATGCTATCAAATCAAATCTTGAGGCATGCTGAACTTCAGGTGCTCTGATCACATATTCTGCTGATGTACAAGTGATTGATGCCCATGTTGCTTTGGATGGTGGAGGAAGACAGCAGTACACTGATGCATAAATATAGCTTACTTTCACAGATTTTTCACACTTCCCATTTTTTTTATCACTGTCATCATGTACATTAGATGATCCTTGGATCCACTGCTACGAATCAGTAATCATGTACTAGTACCATACCAATCAATGCTCAAGCCATATTTGTTATTTGACTGTGACCTACAAAGAGCCTGAGAGGAGTGACGGAAGGTGTTGTACTGCTCGCAGCTAAATTTAGAACTACCTTTGGCTAGATGACGAGGCAAGTATTCCAGGAAGGGACATTAATATTAATCCTCCGTTATCACCGGTATCAGGCCAATAGGGAAAAGGATGTTTCTCCGCCTTGGGATTGTGGTACACCCTGCTGCGGTGGCGTCCCACGCCGCAACACGAGGAATTCACTCCCACCTGTCCAATCCGGATCTCCGCAACACCGAACATTTTAGATGAACTATCAGTTCTAAATTCAAGTCGGTCGGTTGCCCCAGGCGTAGCTCTGACATCGGTTCCCTTGGTCCGATGAGACTAGAAGTTGCAACTATGGAGCTGGCAAGTTTCAAGTAAGTGCGATTCAGTGCCTCGATGTATAGCATCTGTGAATGGACCAGACTCACCGTTCCACATTGTCGGTGCATACGTTCTGTTGTCAGTTAAATAGTCAGTACTAATGCCAGCTATCGTACATAGTTGTTCGCCTGGAGGATCAGACTACTTGGTTTCGAGCTCGAAAGTCTGCACCGCAGGCAAGCTAACTCCCGTACGAGTGCAGTTCCTGGCACTATGATGTAATGTTAATGAACTTTGAAATGCCATGCTTGACGCTCACCATTAGCTGCCATGACAGGTCTTCTTGGAACCACTTGGCCTATAGTCTGGTGACCCGACCTTGTAAGGAGGCAAGCCGTCTATACTTGTTAGATCGTTTGGTTAGCAGACTACGCTTTACCAAAACAATATATGACAGGTATCGAACCGCACAGCGCATTGTGTAGGCGTCAGAGACTTGTTCCCTCTAGGTGATTTAAACGAACCAACGTAGCAGAAGGCGAAACCCTCCGTCAACAGAGAGTGAAGCTTTGAAATTTGAACGTAGGGGAACAGCCTCGAAAACAAAGTGGCACGTGACCTGTGAGCGATGTCGATGATCGCCTTTCTTCAGACGCAGTTTTACTACTTTCAGTCCGAATCTAACCTCCGTCGTTCTTCTTTTCATGCCAGTGTTTTTGACGTCCGGGTTAAGTTAAAACATGCAGCTACCGCAAGGCAACTAGTAGCACTACCCGTAGTTCGGACCTGCAGGCCATTCTACCATTGAAACAGCATCTTCGAACACCACAAGCGCATTAGACTGTTCAGACCATTTTTACTAGGCCAAGCGACGTTGCAAGCAGACTGATGGTCAGGTCGTTGATACGAATATGAGCTACGGAAACCTGGAGAAATAGCCTAATACTTGTCGATGATGACAAGACCTACCAACTGTTCACTCTGTTCAGTGACCTCATATTCACTGCTACGTCACGAGTTTCTCAAAGGTGTAAACAAGCTTACCATAGTTTTATCGGGTTTTACTAACGGAGCACAACAGGTTTCCATGTATCGCTCGAATAGCTGACCAAGTCACGTCGTGAAGGACAAGAAACTCGAAGAAATCAGTAAAATAATTACTGGAAGGCAAAATGTTGTATCAACATTCAACCCCTGATCATAAGAAGGCCTCGCTTGTTATGTATGCCTCGGCCACACCCACCAATCGAGAATGAGGTTGGTATGACCGAGTGATCGCAATTAGCCCCCTTTTTTTCTCTCAGTTGCAGTTTTGTTGGCACAGCCAACGTTATCGACATCATTCGCCTTACGACTATACTTTCCCTGGAACGAACAGGTCACTCCCGTGGTCCGTCTGGCTGTCAGCGTATCAGATGGCCGACTGACAGATATGGTCTACACACTGTAATTGACCAAATCTGCGTCCGACACACGTCTGACGCCCGGTTATTTCGATAGTTCTGGCCGCTCAGCCATTTCCTGAATTTGCCAAGTGCTCCGGGATCGCATTTGTCGGGCAAAGCTTGCGGTGGATTTGATGCTTTTTCACACAAACGTACTATTTAGTGAGCACGACCCCCCGATCGAGTGTCATTTCGTTTAGCTACATATCCACAACTCCAACGCCGTATGAAGTGAGTCATGCAAATCATTGCATTGTCATTTTCTGACGTACTGCCCAGGAGACATTGTGGAGAAGGCAATCAAGGTATGAAAACCTCGATGGGCAGAAGTCGCTCGAGAGAACGGCGAAATACATTAACTCCCGAAGAACAGTCACGAAATTGTGTTCGCTGGATGAGTCTTGAACTACTGACCCGATCTTGGTATTCAAGTAGGAACAACAGGTGAACGATTGAAGGCACCTCCTTTCCAAAAAATGTAATTGTGGTGAGATACTCCGTTTGCACAAGTGTACCCGACACATTTACTAGGGACAAGCAAGGGCCATTCCAACGTTTTCTTCAAATTGTCACCCCAATCGCCAACATATATACGTAAGGATTGCCTCTGATGGCATCATTGAATACTTTCTACGATGTCGCTGGACTGCATTACCTTCAGTCGGAAGGGAAACATATAATAAGGTGTTAGGGATGCCAAGCAGCAACAAGCCATGGTTAGCTCCACATCACCTAACCGTTATTCTTCAGGGGCTTACAAGCTCCGCTTTCTCATTTACATAAACTTCACCCAGACACACGTCACTGTCTGACTGTTTACAGTCCGTGAAGCACATGTCAGTGAGAGAGTTCGATTGTACAAGCAGTCGGTAGTCACGGAATTGAAATATTATATCTTATTTGTTTGATCTCCATATGTACTACTGGTACACCTCAGAGATAGGGGTTGTGGAATTGTAGACCGAAAGTATGTAAGACATGGACCTGACCACAGGCTATCCATGCGTTAATCCAAGGGGAGACGGAGGTGTGATGGCTGGTACGTAGTACAGCTAGGGGGATTCAGCCTACAGCTCGTCGTTTGCTCGTGATGAAAGATGGCATATTGATAAGGGACTCGTGTGAGCGAGGGATCAGACTTTACTAGACTGGATTTTCGTCCAAGGAGAGTGGGCCTAGAGAACGGGAATCTTCATCTCAACCATTCCGTGTTCTCAGTTTGTTCTTCTTAGCACCACCCGAAGCAGCCGGTTGCGCGGTCGTCTGCCTCCGCCTCGTTGCGACGGTTTTGCTGAACTGCTTCTCCATTTGGTCCCAGGAGATCTGTGATGGTCTCCCATGCAGAAGCGGGTGTGTTGTCGAACCGTCTGGTAGCGGCACCTTTATTTATCAGCGGCCACCAAAAGTCTTTAATGAGCTCTTTCTCCCTAATCTCTGCCACTGCTTGTTTATCTCTCATTTTGTCCCACATGGTTGTGACGAGGCGCGCTCGACTTAGAGGCATGTTGCCGGAATGCCGACCAAGCAAATGGGGATCCTTGTAGATAGAGCCAGACATACGATTATCGGTGATTCGGTGGAGGTAGATTATCCCAGTGAGTCCGAGCGTGACAACGTTTGAATACCTTTGTACATGTTAGGCAGTTAGAAAACGTGCAGGATATACATAACGTACTTTGCCTTGAGCCCGTCAAAGATTTCCCTCAACATCATGGCATCTGGTTGAGAGGCTTCGTTGAGCCCAGGTGTGTCGACCAAGACGAGACGGCCCGGGAGCTGAGTCGAACCCTTGTACGGGATGATATGCGGTGTGACACTCTTGGTGTGAGTAGCCTTCAGGCTATCACCACCGCTGGACTGCTCTGCCTTCCCAGCGAGGGTGTCGATGAACTGAGCATTTTCAGCATGAAAATTCGATCCTAAAATTACTACCGATTCAGTCACCTTGGTCTTCCCAGATCCCGTTGGTCCCACAACACTGTTTTACGCAGCTGCTTCACTGTGATAGCGATAGCCAAGGATGATACTCACATGATGATAATGTCATTTAAATCTCCTTTGAAGCCCATAGGTCTTTTGGCAGAGTGGACAGTAGTAAAAGTCGTCGGCTGAAGAAGGCGGGCGACTAATAGTAGGGGTTAGAGATGCTGGGCATCCTCACACGTTTGCACAATGCGGCCCTCGAACCACCTACGGCAGGACGTTAATCTGTAATCCAGATCCCTTCCCACGAACATTTGTCGATATGCTAGTTGTGGGTGTGGTTGTGGTTACAGGGTTGGCCATGGGGGATAGTAGGCTTCCGGGCGGGGATGAGCCACAGATCATGAACGGCACCAACCAAGCACGATTGCGATGACAAAGGAGTACAGGGTCCAACTCATCGATGAGCCAGTGCTGCGAGGAAGGAAACGCTGCAGTTGTACCAAGTTTCTGACTCGGAACTTCCCATTTACTCTAGGTCGTCCTCGCTCCATACGAGCTGCTTCCCAATATCATTCTCTTTTCATTCCTTCTCTCACCGAGTAGCCGCTAATGAGGGTCTACCATAACGACAAGCTGTAACCCTTCTAAGGCTGTTTGCCAGAGCTGGGTTGTGCAGACTGCACCTCAGCTATGCCATGGAATCTATTTTAACTCCTCTGTTCGAAGCAGAGACTGCTTGGTGCACGCACGGGCTTTCCGGGTGAGATGGTTCTCCTGATCTGCTTCCCCATTCTGTCCCAGGCTTATGAGATCTTCTACGATTTCCCAAGCACACTTGTGCGAGTTGTCGAACCGTCTGGCAACAGCACCTTCATCTATCAGCTTCCGCCAGAAGTCTCCTTTGAGCTGCATCTCTCGCTTCTTTGCCGCTCCCACGTCTTTTGCTATGTCCCACATGGTCGTGACTAGACGCGCTCGACATAACGGTATATCACCACCAAGTCGACTAAACGTTTTAGGGTCCTTGTAAATAGAACCAGGCATACGATTATCGATGATTCGATGGAAGTAGATTATCCCAGTGAGTCTGAGCGTGACACCGTTTGAATACCTTTGTATATGTTAGGGGGCAGAAAACGTTCAGAATATAACGTACTTTGCCTTGAGCCCGTCAAAGATTTCCTTTAACATCATGGCGTCTGGCTGAGATGCTTCATCAAACCCAGGTGTATCGACCAAGATCAGACGGCCCGGGAGCTGAGTGGGACCATTGTACGGGATGATGTACGGTGTGACACTCTTGGTGTCGGGCTTCAGACTACTAGCGCTGGGCTCCTCGTCTTTCCTGATGAGGGTGTTGATGAACTGGATATTTTCAGCATGAACGTTCGACCCTCAAGTCACTACGAATTCACTCACCTTGGTCTTTCCAGATCCCGTTGGTCCCACAACACTGTTTTAAGTACTAGCTGCTTCAAGTATGGCGATGATGATAGCCGTTGACATACTCACGTGATGATAGTGTCCTTTGAATCTAAGTTATGGTTGTCCTTCCCCTTATCCTGGTAAAAATATGTTAAGTACAACTGCAGTGGAAGAAAGAAGGGATACTCGCGGTTGTACCACGTCTAAGCCATTGGAGAGCGCGTCTAATGAGCGAGATGTTCCTCTCTCGCATCTCCTCGAACGTCAGTCGTAGTTGGGCGTCTAATGTTTCATGCTCCGCTTGTAACTCCTGGACACGAACCAGGTTTCCCTGAGTGGATGCCTGATGCACGAGCCGCTGAACCACTTCCCTTCGCTGTGAAAGGAGCTGCTGAAATCGGCTATACGATGCCTCTCCTGCTTGGGGTTCGTTGAAATGTCTCTCTTGATCTTCGAGGTCTGCTTGAAGTGCTCCATCCCTCACGAGCCCGTTCACGATTTCCCAGGCAGAGCTTGAAGAACGCTGGTTGTCGAACCGCTTGAAAAGTGCACGAACATTCTTCTTTTGAAAATCTTCTTTCAAAGATGTTTCTCGCATCTCCGCTTTCGCTTTCGCCCCATCGCTTAGGTTGTCCCACATGGTTGTTACTAGGGATATTTGACGCACAAACACGTTGTTACACTGGTTGCGAAGCATGCCGATATGCTTAGGTGGAGAGACTCTCATGCGGTTGTCGGTGATGCGATGGAAGTAGATTATCCCTAGTTCGGTGGTGGATCGAGAGCTTTATGCATGTTAGTCAATGTTAATGGCTACGGCCAAGATCTCTACAGTAGTGAATCACCACATACTTTGTCTTCAGCCATTCGTCCACAAGCATCAATATCTCTACATCCCTGAAGTGGATGCTATCGAACCCTGGAGTGTCAAGGAAGATAAGTTGTCGACCATCATCATGTTCCACCATGCGTCGGAGCACGGACGAAGTTCCGGAAGTCAAATTATCTGCCCCACTATCACTGCGCAACGGAGTCCTAGTCAGGGCATTGATGAACTGATAGCTCTTCAACTTGGGATGATTGGATGTCAGGAGTTTTTGCACTCACATTCGTTTTTCCAGATCCTGTCACCCCTATAACACTGTTGAAAAAAATGTTCAGTACGTTTTGAATGACCGTGAAAGAACGGTATATACACAAATATCATGCCGTCCAAGGGGTATCGTTTCTGGATGTCGAAGCAATAACGAAAGGCGTTCCAGCCAAGCACTTTGCAGTGAACAGCGTACTAAATAAATGGAAAGCAGTGGCACTGCCAGTGTCGACCGTCTTCCTGTTTCGAATTTCTGATTGCGCACAGCAGTAACTTGGCTTTCTCGTGTGCATCATCTATGTGCCCTTCACCAAACGTTTAATGCTCAAAAATTCTATGGTGATCGGTCCAGATTGTCTGGGTACTGCGCATTGACATGTGTTCGGTGGGGTCCACAAATCTGCGACGATACCATGGCCCAAATTTCCGATTCATACGAGTAAAAATGCACTTTCAGTGTAGATCTCATAAATACAGCACTACGTGCCGAAGTCGAGTCCCCTCGTACGGGGACAGGACCAAAGTTTAGATCGACGGCCATCAGCCGCAGGGATAGCACGGAATGTTACAGAATCGCGGATACCATGTAAATGTGTGTTTATAGAAGTGGGGCATCAGCGATCGAGTGTGATGCCGAGTAACAAAGCTAGTAATGTATCATAAGAAACTAAACGGGTTCATCGAACTTGACAGCTTTCTATAAACGCGGCATTTGCTCAAAAATCCATGGAAGAAAAATGATGAGCGGAACTTACTGCGTGGGATTTTCGTCCAAACAGCCACAGGAGAATACGCCTGGAAAGTGGGATCTTCATTTCCTTCATTTCCTCGAACGTTTTCTGTAACATTGCGTTTATTTTATCATATTCCTCCTGCAGGCTCCTGGCCAGAGCTGGATCATTCTGCAACTTTGCCTCATCTGCAAGCTCCTTAAGCGTATTCTTCTGCTCTGCGAGGAGCTTCTGGAACCGAGAATATAGTACCTTTCCTGCCTCCGTCTCGTTTAGACGTTTTTGCTGTTCGACGAGCTCTTCCTGCAGGAGAAGCTCATCTTTAAGGCTTTCCATACCTATCAGTTCATCTGCGATCTGAAATGCAGAGGTGGGAGTATTGTAGAACCGTTTAGGAACGGCGCCTTCGGCTATCAGTGGCCGCCAGAAGTCACCAACGAGCTCGCTCTGCCTCTTCTCTGCCATCGCGAGTCCTGGGCGGCCTTCTAGAATGTCCCACATGG
>JBBPNM010000101.1:0-15741 GCA_038090895.1 Boletus bicoloroides
CTCACGAAGCGAACTGACCAGCAACGTGTGTATTCAAGGGTGTGGTGAGTACCTTGAACGAGGTCTAACCATTCAGCTCCCAACTAACACCACAACCACAACCGCCTTTTGCCTGTGGATTTCCGGTCACTCGGAACGAGCTCCCTATGAGCTCAGTGGCATAATCGACCGTCGACCCGTTCAGCATGGGTAGCGATACAGCATCGATAAACAAGTTTGAGGGACGGATATCTGGATGAGCGAGATAACTGATGGTGGTGAGCTCGAATGAACCCGAGAGCGCAATGGCGACGATAACTCACTAGTCTTCCGGAGCGCATACATGATCGAGCCCCAGTTTATACTGGTATCCGTGGCATCCTCCAGACTCGACAGATATGCGTAGGCCTACGTCAGGGTTCCCCTCTCGTGTTGATACTCGTCTAAGTTGCTATGGTCTAGTCAGAAACCTGTTCCCATGCATTGACGAAAGACAGTACCTCAGCGGCGCGAGCGGTGAGAGTGACGTTAATTTGGTCCTTGGGTATTATATCGACATCGAGCTCTTGCTCTTCCAGATCCTCGACAGTCGGCGACCTAAGAAGTGTGCTGCGCGCCTTTGGGATTTCGGAGGGGCGTACCGACTGAGATGAAGCAAGGGACATGCTACGTGCTTGGGCAAGAACCGCAGACGTTCCATACGGGTGCGTCGCACGATCGTAGATACGATGTGTGCGTGGCGGTAGGGTGAATTTGGGGAAAGCGAAGAGGGTGCGACGCGAGACATGTTTGGAATGACTTGAACAGCAAAGCTTCCATTGGAGACCCTTTCTGACGCAGTTCATGAGGTCTTGTGGGGACGAGTGTTGAGTGACACCGAGTGAAGAGTCATCCTGCTGACAAAGCCAACGACTTTCACATCAACAACAAGAAAGTCAACAACGACATGCCTCCTCCACCCTCCACCGTCTCGTTTACGGTTCGTCGGCCAACACCTGTATCTCGGCCTTCGTCATCTGGCCCAGAATCGGATGGTCCATTCAGAGTCCCAGCTCTTCCACGGCATTTGGCCAGTGCTGGCGGCTCTGCGACAGGAAGCCCACTCACAGGTTCTCCGCGGACGTTCAGCTCTCGAGAAGACTCAGACGACGATGGAGAGACTGGAATCGTGTTTGCCAATGGCTCCGGCGCGGATAACAATGGCCATCATACGGATTCGAGCGACGAGGAAAACCTCATCGCCAGCTCCAGACACCTCAGCGATCAGCGGTGCGTCGTCCGCAATCGGTGATCATGTTTCATTGAAGTCGACTCACAGAAGCTGTCGCATATGACATGTCATTCCAGTTCACACCAGAAAAAGAGAAAAACATTTGATCCAGAAGCACCCCTGGTCATCCCCACTCAACCAAATCCTGACTGGCGTGAAGCAGCACGAAGACGCCGTGCAGCTTGCTCCCGTATCCAATCTCATATTTCCCGCGCCACGCCTTCCTTTGTTCCAGATTCTGCCCTTGCGACAACTGGCGCAGATGGAAGTGTTGGTGGCCTCGGAACGAGAGATTCCATCAACTCTGGTCCCCAGCTATCTGGTCTACAGATCAATAAGAGGGTCAAATTGGAGGTTGAAGAAGACGACGCTGTGATGGTAGAGGCAGTATCGACGGTCTCTGTGGATCAATCCATAGCTGAGGTCGTCGAGGAAACGGACGATCAAAGGGCACTTCGTGCAATTCTGGCTGGCGAAGATGAAACTGCCTCCGTTGTCGAAATCATTCCTGTACCCCCCCTCTCAGAAGCAGATGCGCTGAAGCAAGACGTTCAAGAACTACCCGATGTCGCTACAGCGGATGACTATG
Source organism: Boletus bicoloroides (assembly GCA_038090895.1). Classification (NCBI taxonomy): domain Eukaryota; kingdom Fungi; phylum Basidiomycota; class Agaricomycetes; order Boletales; family Boletaceae; genus Boletus; species Boletus bicoloroides. The sequence goes on from JBBPNM010000101.1 coordinate 1,839, forward strand.
AACGTATCCCTATATCGGCTTTTGGAGCTGCTATGTTACGCGGTATGGGCTGGACTGACGGAGCGGTTGCCTCCAAGTTCGATAAGAGAAGCAAGAATGGCCTTACGCAACTGTACCTGCCACAGGCGCGCCCTGCCCTATTAGGCATTGGTGCGAAGGAACGAGAACCAGAAGACGATGGGAGTGCCAAGAAGAAGCCGAAAGGCAAAGACATGCGTTACGTCCCTGTCGCGAGAAAGGAGAGTGGGAGAGGCGAGAATGGATCGAGTAAGTCGGGTACGGTTTCCAGGCGAAGCTCGCGTTCTCCATCACGGCAGGAGAGAGATGATCGTGTGTCGGACCGGGAAAGGAGCGTATATGATGATCGCGAACGGAGAAAAGAACGGGATCGCGACCGTGGTGACGAAAGCAAGCGGAGGACGAGGGACTACGACGACAGAGTCCGTGAGCGGAGGGATCATAGGGATAAAGATCGAGATCGGGATATGGAAAACGATCGTTCCCGGAGTCGTAGCGATCGCCACCGAGATAGAGAGAGGGATGCAAGGGGAAAGCAGTACGATCAACGGGATCGCACAAGGGAGCCTGATAGACGGTCCCGTCTAGACGATAGATGACGTTGACGAAATCCCCATTCAGGTTGTAATGCTCAGTCACTCATCAGGAATTCGTAGAATCCGTTGACGGTGCTAGCCATGTCCTGTGTTTAATCATAATATGATACGCTGCATTTCAAGGTTTCTGTCAGTCCGTTAAACGGACGATGACTGGATTCTAATCGATAATTCTACATCACTTGTGTCAGCTGATCTAAGTTTAAAGTGGTCACTTGGCATTTGACCCCTGGGTATGACCAATTTGCCACTGCATCATCGTAAATGTAAACCTGCCCCTTCTGGGTCCTCACGCCGATCCGAAACAGTATCGTGTCGAGCGGGTGCTATTGAAAGGTGGAGGGCTGAAATGGAACTCATTACATTGTTCAGAGACTGCCGACGGTACATACTAGGTTCCGTCGGATCAAGCGGAACATGGAAAGTCAGAACAAGCATCGGAATTGTCATCATGTTATCGCAGTATCAGTGGAATGGACATTCGTTCAGACGCTGTGATATTTGCAATCCCCCGAGATCAAAGGAGCTCTCTGCCCACAATGCCATATTTATCGAATGAATACACATTTGTAAAAAGTACATTGATATGAGACCGCTGGCACAGAAACTGCAGCTAGCATCAGCGTCGCTCCAACGAGTTGTGAAATATTTTTGGATTACTTGCCCCTTGCCCCCTTACGCAGCGGAGAATTCGAGGACGCAGGTTTCTGCGAGGTCCCAAACCTTCTCGAGCTTCAGGCCAGCGGCAGTTCTGTGGAAAGCCCGATGTCATAATGTTTCCAGGCTAATAGTTTGAGCCTCTCTGGCTTACGAAAGTTGCAAGGAATTCTGCAGCGTACGCTCCTTGGCGTTTTGCAAGATCCACATCGTCAGGTCCTTCTGGTACATCCGAATGTTGCCGACACCAAAGTTGGAAAGCATGGGTTCGGGGGCCTGTGAATATGAAGAGGGAACGCTCAAAATCCGGGCCAAGTCTCACTGGATTTGGGAAACACCGACCACGACGGTACCAAGGGATGCAGCCTCGGCGTCGGCTTCTTTACGACTGAGCTTGCGAAGAACATAGTCATCTACGGTGACACATGAGCTCGATGCTATGCTGCTGAATGGTTTCGACTTACGGATGAGGACCCGGCTGTGGGGTCCCAATGCTTTACGGAGGTTGCGAAGGATGAAAACCGCCTTGTGGTCGGGCCAACCATGAATGATGTTGCGGAGCTACCAAAGTACCCTTTAGTCAGCCATCACCAGAATCTGTCATTGGCATGATGGACGTAAACTCACATAGTAAATGTCTTTGCCCTCGACGGGGACCTGGATAAAGAAGTCAAGGTCTGCAAACTCGACCCGGTTCTCCTGGACTGCCTCAGGACACTCTCTTGCCCAAATCTAGGAGAATGTTAGACCATTGCGCTGGGTAAATGGAGTAGAGTGCTCACGCCTCGGGCCTGGATGAGTGCATCTGGTAAATCGTGAATGGTTATCTTGATGTGTTTATGTGTTTTCGCGAGTGGAAGTGCGAAAGCACCGATACCTCCACCAACGTCGACGACAGTGGAATATTCCTCGAAGGGGAACTCTGGGTGGAAGTTAGATGCACACTGCAAGTGGCACAAATGGTACGTACGAGTTAGGACTGCGAGAGAACCGGCAATACTGTTGATTCCCCTCATAGAGTGGTGGTAACTCTATGTACATTGTCGAGTTTTGGAGGTATCAAAGAATCTCTCGACATACCTCTCTTTGAGCGTCCTGAACAACACAATATGAAACGAATGAATTGATCACGAATTGAACAATCCCTCACCTGTTGCCTCATCCAGTCAAAGAATGTCCCAGTGATACCCTCCTTGTTGTTGGCATACATAATAGGGGAATGATCAGAATCCTCAGAGAATGCTGTCTTTGGGTCTTTCAAGGTTTCATACAACACAGCAGCGCCCTTTGCAGTCGCCTCGACTTGAAGGCTGACCGTGTGACGCACGGGGTTCTCACTGTGGAGAATCAGAGACAGACGGTTGTTCGCAAACGTGTCAGTCTCCACTGAAAACTCGAATAAGTATGCCATCCTTTGACAGACAAGGTATATGACCGACCCTCGTTGTAACAACCCCTAGTGGCCAGAAGACGCAACACACGTGCGAGTTTCTTTGGCTCGATTTCGACGACCTTCGAAAGTTCGTCGACGTGGATACCATTGGGATAATTCATGAGGATATCAGTGATGTTCTCTCGGAGAGCAACACGGACGCAAGCGTAGTCATACATTTGCACGAGCTAGGCATGGTAGCTGTTAATATTGGTATGATGAGGAGGGGAGAGTCGTGGCGCACATTGATAGCGGTGTGCGAAGGGGGTGCGAGAGTAGTGCACAGTTGGGCACATGCACCTTCGAGAGTCCGAACGGCGCTCTTCAGTGCGACTTGGTCGATAGCGTTATCCAAGGGATGAGGCCCAGTGGAGTCGATAGACGGGACATCGTCCCCTGCTTCCTCATATTCTCCGATAGCCTCCCGAGCGGCCGAGTTGATCAATTTCAACAGGGCTTCTAGCTTAGCTTTGTTGGTCGACATCGTTGTAGAGTGGGGATGGGGATGAAGGACTCCATTGAAACGTTGTAAGGTTTTATACGCACCCTTTACATCGCGGCGACTATGAACACACTGATGGGGCCCGAAATCACAAAAGAAACCAGGGCAGAGAAGCACAGTTTAGTTCAAAGCCCACCACTGTATCAGCGGTCCGTAACATGTGTGATGGTGACACTCGCCCCATGAGGCATGAAACACCTTACCGTGGGTTACCCAGCGCTCAGCAATGACACAGAAATGTGGTGTCGTCACTCCACAAATTGGATCTTTGCCTCATCTCCGCGTCCTTGAACTAAATTGGGATATCAATCGGCGAGTTATGAGATGGAGTTCATCTAGTAGACGTAGGAACAAACAATGAGTGTTAGAATAGGGCTCGCCCAGTCCTAATTGTTTCATTTGGCTGTCGGTGCCCCTCAGCGTCCGTAATTGAGAAGTAGGCGTACGTATCTGGTCGAACCACACTCTGATAAGTGTCTGTGCTATATAATGTTAGGGCAGGGGTTTGCAACATAAAAGTATGAGTGGCAAATACATGAGCATAGTGCACAAGTTGCATTGGCCGTGCTGGTCCGTGTTCGGGTCACCGGCCCTGACCTTGTTCAGTACCGAACACTATCGTGCCACGATCATTGCGTAATGGCATTCCACTTGCACATGATCATTTCAAAGGCGGCCGGTCAACCTAATCTGTATCAAACCACAATATCGATCTCGTCGGAGCGTCACCAAACAAGTCGAACATAACTATGGCAGTGGTTTGCTTATTCCTGGACCCGAAAGTGGTACAAGTCTCTCACTCCGTTTTGTTGGCACCACGTAGCGCCAAATAAGGCTTGGCCGGAGGCCCCGGGTGCAGCTTCCTCGCACTTTTACGCTCTCTATATCGCGACTGCACAGAGCAAAACTGCCACGGCGCCGACGGTGGCATCGACAGGCTCTCGTAAATTAGACGGCAAAGTCGACAACAGGATACAATCGAGGCTGAGTAGTGCACGTTTGGTTTTAGTGGAGATGACACATTGCTCTCACAGAATTCACTGGCAAAACTATGAGAGGTACGGAAACATCAATATCTCAACGATGTGCTTCTGTAGCATTGACATTCTGCAGTTCTGGCCATCAGACTGGCTTCACAGATGTATTACCTCCGGGACATGGTTAAACGAGGTCCTGACGTTCTTGTTCAAAACCATATTATTTACCGAGATGTACCAATGATACGGGTTGCATCCCTTTCACTTACAAGCAAGCTGACAAACCCAATCTCCTCGACTGTCACAGATGATGTTCCTGCAGAATTGGTTGCATGAATCAGAATTTTCGCAAATATGTAGGTTGTTCTAAAAGGTTCAAGTCATACAGTCCAGTTACCGAAGTGTTGACGCGTGACGCATAAGCGCGAACCATTCAATGATGATGGAACATTTCAAGCTGATGTTTACTATCATTGCCATCGCTCTCAAAGCAGCGCGCCGCAGACCCCAACGCTGAACCCTACAACACTCTGAACGTAAGCCAGCTTACGACGGTATCGTAGCGGACTTCCAACAGGGCATTGGGCGCCTCTTGCAGTCTGATGCTCCGAATGTCTGACCCTTCCTGGATGATTTCTCCTAGACTGGTGACTAATCCGTCTAAGAGGCAGGCGCAAGCAGCGAGTCGTCGACGGCCTGCAGCGCACGTGCATCTTTTAGACGGGTTGGTCGCGAGTCTAGATTTCTCCAGGAAATTGAGTCTTCATTCCTTCAAGGTCACTAGCACCCTCTAACGAGAATCATAAACCATAGTGCATATCTACAATGCACAATGGTTCATGGATTTCCCAATCTTCTATCGAAGGTGTCATTCATCACCAACGAAGGTGAACATATTGATGCAAGGTATATTGGGTTGCGACACTTGACACCAAGTAACGCACGTTTGAACAAACCATAGCGCATATAGGCCTCACCGTTTCTATCACATGCTCATTCTGGATGCTTTGTTGCGATCAACGATATAACTGCATGCCGCGGACCGCATACCACGCCAAATACCGATACTGACATACTCGACACGGACCATTTGAACGTGAGCCACCCGCAATGCCAGCATCATCCGACAAACCAGTAAATTAGTCGTCGTCAGCTTGGCATGAGAGTGCTATGCACGGATGATTCACAAGTCAAATGATGCGAGTGGGTAGTAAGGCACGGCGTCAGGACTGCAAGGGCCACCAGTGCTGTCGCGTCGAGCGAGATCAAACAGAGTATTGCACAGATGTAGGCTGTAGGCTGTATCGTTCAGCGTACGTAATTTGTGCAGGCGTTGGTGTACATAGTGTGGGGGAAAAGGGAGAGAAATTCGTGAATGGGTAGCCAGCCTTATATAGTTGGCAACCGGAATGACATCATCCCAGTTGCTACTTTCTTTCCATTCTGGGCAACTCCTTGAAACGACCTCGTCTTCCTGTGCATACCGATTGTGCACCAAATACCAAACAAACTATACTAGCGCCATGGATTACACTTGTCGGATATTCTACATATCAGAGACACTAAGGGTAATTCTGGACAATCTGACTGACGATAAAAGATCCATTGTATCCCTGGCCTACAGTTCGAAAGCCATATCTTGCACAGCACTTGACTACCTGTGGGCAGACATGGATTCGTTTGCGCCATTCGTACCTTTGCTACCCAAGCCGGTCCAAGAAATTTGGGTAAGTTGCTCCTATAGTACACTTTTGAGGAAGCTTAGGTGTCGTTAGGACCTGAGGTTCAACGTCGCCGTGTTGTCGCTGATCAAGTGCCCTCCTCCAGAGGAATGGAAGCTCTTTGACATGTACGCGTATCGCGTGCGACGTATTCGTCCCAGAGAGGATTACCTCGACCGCGCTCTATACCAGAGGCTCGCCTCCATTCGAATCGGCACCGATCTTTTCCCCAGACTAACATCACTTCGGTGCTACCTTTTCAACTCATTGACCCCAGGGATGAAAATATTCCCATCTTCATTGCGTTCCCTGTCACTTTACCCCGAATATACTCTTGTGTTAGATGGTCGCGCCGAGCTTGCCTTGCGCCAAGCTGCCCATGACGCACCTTTTCTGGAGGAACTTTACATAGTTGGGATTTATCGACTATACTCCGATACAGCATTACGACCCTTGGACTTCAAGAGGCTTCATACAGTCCACCTTATCGCCAACATGCTCCGTCCAGCTGACCTCCAAAGCTTCTCGCGTCTTCTATCTTCCTCTCCGATATCGAATCTTGGCATCTCCCTTCGCTCTAGTTCGGAGGTTTCCTTCCAACCAGACGAGGCAGGTGTTCCGCGTAGCACCTTTCCTCGCGTGGAGAAGATCTCTATTTGTGATGGCCCTCGTAGGGCTGCTGATTTCGTTTCTCGGATCTGTTCGCCGTATCTCAACTCAGTAACAATCGAACATCGGGATCGCTTCGCTAGCTTATCAGAATACGAGCGTTTCTTCAAACTCCTCGCCCAGAGACATCCACCTGTATACTCACTAGAGGTCAGGATGGGTCGCATATATGTCAACACACGGAATGAATACGTACGCGGGTTCCTCGCTACACTGGAGCCACTGGTTGATGCAGGGCTGGTAAGATTAAGAGTGGAGATGTCGCTCTATGGTGCGTGGAAGATCGAGGAGGATGTTAAGAGGAGGATGCGACCGGAGGCATGGCCTACGTTGGCATATTTCGAATTCGTGTTGACAGAGGCATCAACACTTGGCACCCTCCCATTAGGTCACTTGGGTGATGCAGGACCCTAAGTTAGACTGACCTTGTCTCATATCCAATCAAGTCTGATATCGTTTCATGAATCTCGAAGTGTGTCCCAGCCAAGCGAATTTGTACATTAAGATATGCTAACAAACGTAAGTGCGAAAACTTGAAAAGAAATCAGGAAATATAAATGCTGTCTCTTCGATTCAACTGATTGTCACATGGGGCATATTTCCACACCTCTCGGGGAGCTTACAGCGCCGATCGTGATGGAAACATGTAGAATTTTTCGGATAGATGGTCAGTTGCCCAATTGTCTGTGTACAGCGTGTTATTTTGGCCGTATGATGTTGAAAGGTACTATGTAAGAAATACTGGGCCTGATGGGGCTGATGTAGTGGTGGAATCTATTGGTAGCTCGATGGCTTCTAGAACCAATTATATCCGTAAATGGTGTTTTTTTTTTCAATACATTCCGAGAAACTTTTGATACTACAAGTACATAAACAGAACAACCCGAAAGGACATCAGGCGCTGGCCTTGACGGCCTGCCATGCCGGTCTCGATGATATCGCGTTCCACCATCTGTCATAACCGATTAGCTGTCTCCTCAGTGATCAAAGGATCGGAGCACCGTACTTCGCAACATTGGGCCTGTTTTCGAGTACATTGTAACCGAGTTCTTCAATCACGATAGCTGCGTATGGAAGATGAAAGAGGTCTGCCAATGTTATGTTCTGCAGAGGGAAGTTCTTAGATTACATATTGATCTCAGGAAACCTAGAACTCACTTCTCCAGATAGGTACGATTGTTTACCGAGAATATCATTGTATGCGTCAAGCTTCGCGCTCAGGTTTTCAAGATACTCCTTCACCCTATCTTCGTTTGCGGGCAAGCCTTTGTGTCTACAACAATACGTGAGTTCTTCTGAAATCGACCTGATTGAATTTAGCAACTTCTTAATTATCTTCTCTACGGAAAGGCCCAAGGCAAACGGGTAAAAATTAGAATACTCGATAGACGCGGCTTGCTCGAACAATGCCTCGCTTTTGGGATCAGTTGGTACAAGGCCAGGGGTTCCCTGTCCCTCATACTTTTTGACGAGGTATCGGCAAATTGCTCGCGCCTCGTACAAAATGAAACCATCGTCATCCTAATTTACATACAAGCTCGTCAGCGAAAGCAACGCAATGCAAGATGTGCCTTACAATGTATGGGACTTGACCGAACGGATGGAACTGTTTGAACGCGGGAGTCTTGTGCTCCCCTTTGTACACAGCAACATTGACGACTTCGTATGGTATCTCCTTCTCCTTGCACACTTCGGCTACTAGTCTGACGAGAGGTGCCACAGCATGACCATGAATTTTGAGAACCATGATTTGAAACGTTCGAGTGAGTAAGTCTGTTCAGTCCAAACTGTCCAACCCCAGATCTATTTTATACTCGGATCAGTGCCTCGTCGGTGAATGGATACCCTATCAGAGGCTAAAGCTGTGTACACGCCAGTGCTCTTAGTAATTCATACTAGAGAGGAATCGATTGCTGTAAACAAGGGGGGGATAAACGGGTGTGTGTGCGGACACAACGAGGGCTTAGCTGAGTGCTGAGTGATCAATCGATCATTCATCGATAAACAGTTACGTTCATCTGCGCCCATCGTAGATAAAGCGAACCTCCCCTCGTGATCAGATCTCCAATTATTTCGCCATGAGGCAGTGCGTTATGACGGCGCTACACCAATTGAAGCGAACTTTTGTCGAAATATTTCCTTATTTCATTATCAGTGACGTTCGACTTGGAACCTGAAGCTTTAATTGAAGTCTGGCACAGCAGTTTCGTGTGCTAGACTAATTACACACCGCCACATATAGTTTCTGGAATACGAAAATTGATATCGGTGCTCTTGGAGGCATACGGGGTGGCAGTGCTATAAGGTTGTTCAGTTCAAACGTTTCAACGTTCAGCGTTCAGGTCATCGATATTACAATATACCTGTACTACGTGGTTGGCCTTCTTGAGTTTCGTCTGGTCTTCTTCTGTACTGGCACGTTCTGGTTTTACGTAGATCTATCGTCAGTGGCGATGGCGTTTTTTTTTCCAAATCAACATGATGGAAGATAATCTTAAGCCTCTACTAGCCGAGCGGCGTCGTAGCAGCGCCTCGCCCCACAGGTCAGGGTCAGTCTCAGCCAAGAAAATATCACTCTTTGCGCCAAACCTCGCAGCACGCCTCGCACTCACTTTCAGTATCTCCTCATGCTCACACGCAACGAACGTCTCTTAGCCACTGTGCGCATAGAATTGCGATGAGTGCGATAAACTTGTTCAGATTTCGCGTATGTCCAAACGTAGCAGCTCGACACAATTTTTTCAGGCTGTTTGCCAAGAGCTTCGAAAACCAACAATAGGTGAATGGTGAGAACGCTGAGCCAAGTGAGACTCTCACCATTTGTACTCATGAAATCACTGGACGTCTCACGTGTTCGCTAATCGTAAAGTTGATTGCAGCAATGCCTGAGAGGCCACTGTGGTCGCGTTCGAGTCGGCTCGGCATCTATATGTTGTATCCGATACCGCAAGAACTATTGATCCACCGTTGGGTGACACCCTTATTTCTTTCACTTTGTTTAGCAGCACACCTCCACCCGAAGTTTGACCCAAATCTACATGTAGATAGCCAAAGGCCATACAGAGGCGAATCCCACAAATCTAACGTATGGAAGCTGCCAGCATTAATTGCTTCCCTTCGAGGCCCTGTTCTTCTCAGTCTTCCATTCAATGTCATCCTCTCTGGCATGATGGTTTCCCTAGCATTGGTATCCTCTCTGTCAGCTGATTACCTTCCAAGTCATGGAACTTCCCACCTCCTGGTTGGTGACTTGAGAGTTTTTGAAGGAATTCACGACTGGCTTGAATCCCTGATGCAATCATTGGGACGGAAATACTCCCACACGAAGGCGATAAAAGGACGAGGTATGGCCAAATTCCATATCTCCATCTTCTCTCGACACCTGCGACAGAGCAAACGATGGTCTTGAAGTTGTACGGTCATCCTACATCTACTTGCACACTTCGTGTGGCAATGGTCCTCAAGGAGAAGAACGTGCCCTTCGAATTCTATCCGGTGGACCTTCTGAAGGGTGAGCACAAGGACACTGGTTTCCTTGCTCACCAACCATTCGGACAAGTCCCATACATCGTACGCATGACGAGAAGATTGAACTACTTTGATTGCTGAAGTCGATGTCAGGATGATGATGGTTTCATTCTCTTTGAATCACGGGCGATTGCTCGCTACATTGCGATCAAATATGCTTCGCAAGGCACTGGATTGATCCCCCCTGCCGGTGATATCAAGAAACTAGCCTTGTTCGAGCAAGCTGCATCCACAGAGGCATTCAACTATGACCCTTTCGTATCGGGCCTTGCTTGGGAGCTTAAGTTTAGCGCGTGAGTTTTGTGTAGATCTTACGTCGCATATGACTCTTGATCTGAGACGGTGCCTGCAGGTTGTTCGGTGGAAAGACGGACAAAGCCCGCGTTGAGTTGCTCCACGCCCAGTTCAAGGCTAAGTTGGACGGCTACGAAATCATCCTTGCCAAGCAGAAGTATCTCGCTGGGGAGGTTCGCACTGTGATATAATTTGACGCAAGTACACGGTCGCTAACCTGAGACATTTCGTCATGTAGGAATGCACTCTTGCGGATCTTTCCCACTTGCCCTACGGCAATATTCTCCTTAGCGATGATATCAAGATTGACGAGTTCTCCAGTCGACCAAATGTCAACAGGTAAGGTGGTTGACTTCTGCATCGTGATCTTTCTGAGCCATTCGTGGCAGATGGTGGAAGGACATCAACTCCAGAGCCTCTTGGCAGGCCGTCAAGAACGGTATTGCATGAGCTGAGCTGAGCTGAGCTGAGCAACAAGGAACTGGTGGTTGTAAAATCCATTTCTGTACAGTATTTCAAACCCCCAATTTTCATGATCATGGTGAACAACCAAGTCTTCGACTGAACATCTTTGACATTAAGGGAGTTGCAAGAGGGTTTTGTTATCTTTCCGCTATCCACGTCGCGTACAAAATCAACGTAGTATGTGACGTTTGAGACCGATGATCTGACTTTATTGTGCGCGCGAAAGCTCAATATCAAATTTTAGCTTGCTGCTTCACTTGAGTTCACTCACGATGAAACCTAGATAAGTAGGCAAGTATAACCTACTTATTATTGTGAAACCAGCCTGCCTAGTGATATTACGTAATACAATGTGTTTGTTTACCTCGAATTCGTTCTTCCTTTCCACATTACTGGTACAAGTGCGCCATGGACGATGTGGAGGATGACAAGAAACGATTTGAACCCGAGGCACCCCACGAGGAGGATGCGCAACCAGACCCTGAAGAGGAGCTTATGTTAGACAGAGGGAACGGGAGAGTTTGGTTGGTCAAGGTGAGCATTACAGTCCGATTGAACCTAAGGATGAGAGCCAAAACGAGCTTCATTTTCTTTATTGTGCATCTCCGAAGAGTCGTTCTCTTACCGTGTCTCATGTTCATTTTGAAAGATACCTAAACACTTGATGACACGATGGGCAGCTATCGATAAGGAGGACATTCACCTTGCTACAATACGTATCTACCAAAACGCTGCCGGCTCTTCGGGGAGGTCGCCACGCATATTCCTCTTTCTTCCTCCCGACCCGAACGACACGACCCCTCGCCCAGCAGATTTGCCTTCTTTTTCCCCGGACGCTGCATACATACCTGTTGGAGAGAATGGTGTCCATGTGGATAGATATGAGTTGGAGATGGTGAACGAAGCTGTGGAAAACCAACTCGTCGTTGCCGAACGTCCCAAAGATCCCATTCCTCCTCCGTCAGGGACAGCCGCAGCGCATACGTATAATCCCCGTGCACGGACAACAATTTTGACGGGTCGTATCAAGCACGAGTGTAGTTTGAGGCCTCTTTTCAACGAATCGTATAGGCGACAAATGCGGGAAAGAAGTAGGGCGTACAACACCCCACGAAGACAAATTCGCATGATCGAAGAGGCCGGCCTCAGCGGTGGCCGTGGGGGAATCAATCGATTGAGCAGTGGCGTAGCCACTGGCTCGTTCGCTGATATGATTGTCAGTGCCCGTTTTCTTTTCTAGAAAAACCTACTTATGATTTTGATCAGAAAACCAAACCAAAACCTGTCAAAGGGACCTTCGAGCGCATGGCTCGTTTACCACGGAATCAGTTGCTGGACTTGTTGTTTCAACTTTTCCGCGAGCAACCGCGTTGGAGTTTCAAACCTCTAAGGGAGCGGACCCAACAACCTGAGGTTTATCTTAAGGAAGTATTGAATGAAATCGCCACACTCCATCGTAGTGGAGAATACAACGGTATGTGGGAGCTTTCGGAAATTTTTGCCAGGGAAGGGGTCAGTGTAGCATGCATAAAATCTTCCTTCTTATACTGAGGTATCCATCACTGTAGGTCAAAGCAGAGAACGTTCCTGGTCCGAGCTCTGGGCCGGACGCTGATGTGGCAATGGAGGATTATGACGAGGAAGACGATGATGACGACGATGATATGGAGGAGGTTTCATAGTGTTACAGATAGCATTGCATAAATCGCGCTTGGTATCCATTTCTATTATGTCCAATGCATTAATATATTTCTATGCGGGAACACAAGGGTATTTACTATCCGCTGATAGTTAAAGTACTTATAAGTAATATGTCGGGAATAAGCGTCTTACAAGCGCACCCACACTGCATCCTTGCGGCACCGCAACATGACTCGGTGCTATGCGCGCACTGCCTGATATAAGTACATTCCCTGCGCACAATTAGCACACTCCGAATTTGACCTCGACTGATATAATCATGCCAACTTTCAACCCGCCTCTTCTTGGTGACGGGCATGGAATTTACAGGATACACTTAGTAGGAAACAGTGGTATGTCAATCTTGCCTGAGTTTTCCATGTTTCAGTGGCCTCGAAGGGGAGCTTTCAGGGACGGGCAAGGTGAGTCCTACAAAGGTCTCGCGGAACTTCCCCTTGATCATGAAGGTATACATCCCATAGTCCACTCTCGGCGCCTACCTTTCCGAGAAATTGAATATTCCTCACATTCCCCTCGATGGGATCGCCTGGAAACCTGGATGGGAAAGAACGCAGGTGGACGAATTCAAAGAAAAGATTGGCATCTTGATGGTGCAAAATCCTCGGGGCTGGATTATTGATGGCAATTATGGGGTATTGGGAACATTAATCCCTGATAATGCAACAGACATTATCTGTAAGTTCGTCAAAAGTTGTGTTGCGTCTCCCACTTACACTTTCGATTCAACAGGGTTAGATCCACCACTGTGGTATTACCTTCCTCGTCTCCTCTGGCGCACCTTCATGCGCCTTCTTGGTCTCACTTGTTCATGTGCCGAAGGATGTAAGGAGACTTGGGGGAATGTTTTCTCGAGCGAGAGCATCGTCTGGTTCTGCGTGACCAATCATGCCATTGCCAGGATCAAGTATAAGACGTGGCTTTCACGAATGAGCGTTGAAGTCGGAGGGAAGATGAGACATTTGGATGAATCTCGTGGTGAGCTGGCTGGATGGAAAGACGATCTGGAGCATCATGTTCGGCAAATGTAGTCCGCTTACAATCATGAATTGACTGTTTCCGAAAGTTTAGCGACATGATGTGACCGGCATTTGTGTGACCACTATACGGGAATTTAGCCGGTCGTGGTTAGTATAATAATAGTCTCTGTCGCAAGAGCTACATTGCATCAATTGGTTATTATGCTGCTAGTGTGAGCGACTCTCTCATTAACGGCCCCGCGCCCATCAGCAATCGGACCCGTCAAATTCCGATGGTAGCCAATGGTAGGGACCAGGGACTACCCAATCCACAGATTGGGAATATTTTCTGCACAACTAATACTGCCGCAGTGGTCAAACCAAGCT
>JBBPNM010000102.1:0-15736 GCA_038090895.1 Boletus bicoloroides
TAAATACCAGCAAAAATGAAGCCAGTTATTGTTTGTGGCACATATATACAGATCAGGATGCCGAGGATCATCTATCCTTCTCCACCACTCATCCACCATGTCCCAACAGCAACTCTCAGCAGGCATCTGTGCACGGCTCAACGAAGCCTCACCGGCCGAGATTGACGAGCTGGGCTCGGGCTACACCGTCCAATTGCTCTCCATTAAAAAGGTAATGAATCAGACAACGAGCACCGTCGCGGCCCCCATCGACAGGTATCGCATCATTCTCTCGGATGGCGTCCACTTCGTCCAGGCAATGCTTGCGACACAGCTCAACGAGCTCGTCTCTCGCGGAGACATCACCAAGAACACCATCGTCGTCATTAACAAACTCACGTGCAACTTCGTACAAGATAAGAGGTCTGGATTATCTCATTCGACTCTAATGATTACGCTCATGCCTTTCTAGACTTATCATTATCCTTGATTTTCATGTCCTTTCCAGAGACGAAGAAAAAATAGGCAATCCAGTCGCAGCTCCGACTTCATCTAGCGCCCCCACCAACACAGCCGTCGAGACCCCTGACGCGTCCACAAGCATGACTCCCCAGACTTTCATTTCCTCTAGCCGACCAATTGCAGCTCACTCTGGCGCCAGTGGTAGGCAGGGTAGATCAGTTTATCCGATCGAAGGCCTCAGCCCTTACCAAAACAACTGGACCATCAAGGCTCGCGTCACTCACAAATCCGATATAAAAACTTGGTCCAATCAACGTGGAGAGGGAAAGCTCTTTAATGTGACACTAATGGATGAAACAGGCGAGATTCGTGCAACTGCTTTCAACGCAGTTGTGGACGAGCTCTACGACAAGCTCGAGGAAGGCAAAGTCTACTACGTTTCGAAGGGTCGAGTGAACCTTGCCAAGAAAAAGTTTTCCAACGTTCAAAATGACTATGAGATGAATTTCGAAAAGAATACAGTCATCGAAGAGGTTGGTTACTTGACCAGCATGGGAGTTCAATTGACAAATTGACGTCACAGTGTGTCGATGCAAGCAATCTACCAATGATTAGGTACAACTTTATCCCGTTGTCATCTCTGGAAGACCTGTCGAAAGACTCAACTTGTGGTACGGAAACTAGCGACAAAGTTTGTTCATGAGGCTGAACGAAATTAGATGTCATTGCTATCGTCAAGGAAGTTGGACCTCTTGGGGAAGTCATCTCCAAAGCAACTAGTAAATCAGTAAGTGTCCCCTCCTGTCTCAGCCTATCGTCTAAGCATCACTCATAGGTCGCGAAACGTGACCTTACCATCGTTGACAAGTCCCTCTACTCCGTTAGGATGACGATCTGGGGGAGACAGGCGGAGACCTTCACAGCCGATGACTTCCCCGTCGTTGCATTCAAAGGTGTCAAAGTTGGAGATTTTGGAGGTACGCCTGGTAGCTCTATTTAGTATGTTCGCTAAATCCAAGCCTAGGACGGAACCTTTCAACGCTGTCCTCGAGCTACATGACAATTTCACCTGACATCGAAGAGGCCCATTTGCTCCGCGGCTGGTACGATGGCATCGGAGCCGAGAAGTCCTTCCAATCCCACTCGAACTTAACGTCGTCTGGTGCCTCACCGTTTGGTGGCTTTAATCGCAACGAAATGCGTCACTTGAGTGATGTCAAAGACTCGCAGCTCGGCATGTCTGACAAGGCAGAGTTCTTCTCTGTCCGTGCGACAGTGATGCACATCAAGAGCGAAAGCGTTGCATACCCTGCGTGTCCTACATCAGGCTGCAGCAAGAAAGTTACAGACTTAGGTGGTGGTTGGCGGTGTGAAAGATGTGAAAAGACGTTCGATCGCCCGGAGTACCGGTATGGCCTGTACACTCGATGTATGTCTGCGACTCCTGACTCATTTGACCAGATACATCATGTCCATGGCGGTAGCGGATTGGTCGGGGCAAGCGTGGTTGCAAGGGTTCAACGACGCCGGTCTCGCGGTGTTCGGGAAAACCGCTGATGAGGTCATGGAGATCAAGGTAGGTACCACATGCACTCTTGCACCTGGTCAGTCACTCACCGAAGTTGTCTCAAGGAACGTAACGAGTCCGACTACAACGCTCTCATGGCACAGTCGGCCGGAAAGACCTTTAATTTCAGCTGCCGTGCTAAACAAGATACCTACAACGTCAGTAGACACATCTTTCAGTTTTAGGGTGGCATTCATCTTTCACATAGGAACAAACGCGCGTGAGATATGGCATCTCGAAGATAAATGAGGTAGACTACTATGAAGAGGCCAAACATCTTCGCGACCTCCTCAAGGAATCAAACTGGGCGATCTAAGTCCCACTGGCGAAGTGGTGTGCAACTGTAATCCGTTTGTATCTTGTACTTGCCTGTATGGGGCCTGAAAGTTTGACCGGTGCGCTGTAATATCTTGAGGTAAAATGAAGTTACTTTGAATTACCAGGATACTATGCAGAGTACGACGAGATAGCAACGTATAATGACAACCATGACCATACTACATGAGCAACTCATCTCGAGCAAGGAAGTCGACAGTACCAATCGCAACGGTTGCCACAACTATGACGTGGAACTCGCAGTGGGACCAGAATAGCCAGAACCTTTTGGCATCTTCTTATCCCCAGTCGCCAACTGCTCCAGATCCGCAGCCTTGAAGTAATGTGGTGCGACTAGAGACAAATCATGTCGAGTTAGGCAAGAGCCCGCGCGAGACAACACAATCACTCGCCTTCCATCAGCCACGAGGGTTTGATCTCCATCACCTGCCTGTCGACCAGCGTTTTTCAGGATTGAAATGTCCCAAAAGTAAAGCATTGATTTTACCTCATGTACGACTTGGACGTCATCACGAGCTCGTAATACAGAACCGTCTTCACCGGTGGTTGGTGTTGGAAAAGACTTGATGACGGATGAATGTACACCGTCTGGCTCGTTTTGAGCGTCCGATACGAATCGCCGCTCTTTTGTAGTTGTGCCTGCAAAAAGAGTACAAAAATTCGGGATCAACACGCAAACAAAAAAGGGAAGGAAAGGAAAACGTACCGTGTTATAAAAGTAGCCGGAGGTGATCGCCTTTTGTATGGGCGTGATATCGTTAGAATTGGGGTTACTCCGCACGATCACTTCGACGCGCTCGCACAAGCCTGCGAGTTGGTCCCTGATATCTCGGGCACGACTGAGGCTCTTGAACTGCAAGAACTGCTCGTAGCAAAACTGTTGTGAATAGTTCGTGTCTGCCCATTGTTCCCAGACGTTCAGTAGCGTGAAGTGGTCACCCCCAGCACGAACAAAGTTCTGCCGGGCTTGGTCGGCATGAAGTTTCTTGTCCTTGGGACGGTAAAAGAGGGAAGAGGATTCCGACAACATCGATATGATTGTCAGAACCTGTCAAAATCTCAATAGTCTGTTCCTACTCAAAGACGACAAAAAAAAAAAGCCCTCACCTCGTCTGTGCAGACATACTTCTCACTCTCGATGATCGACTTGCTAAGCATAGGGTCCACTGGGAACTCAGCCATGCGTCTCCCAAGTTTCGTCAACTCTCCTCTGTCATTCAGCGCCCCTAGCGCATACAGCAACTCAAGTGCACGGATCAGCGTCTCGCCAGGCGGTGGATCCATGAACTCAAACTCCATGAAGTTATTGATTCCCAGAGACTTGAGCAAAAGGACGGTCATACCGAGATTCGTGCGCTGGATTTCCGGTATAGTATTTTCTTCCAGTTCGTTTGCAAAGGCCCATTTCGTGTAGAGTCGGAAGGATTTGCCTGGCCCTACACGTCCGGCACGTCCGGCGCGTTGGTTTGCAGAGGCCCTCGAACACTAGAGGACGAAGTTTATATAATAAATGATAACCCGAGGCTGTCAAACGCACGGGTACAACAACAAGCGAGCTCATACCCGTTCTCGGGTTATATACATTTTGCTTCACGAATCCCGGATCGATCACAAATACAACTCCGTCAATCGTGATGCTCGTCTCTGCAATGTTAGTGGCTAGGACGACCTTGCGAGCACCTGGGGGTGTAGGCTCAAAGATCTTCGCCTGCATATCAGACGGCAGGTTCGCGTAGATGGGACAGACGATCAACTCGGCAATCTTGTTTCCGAGCGCGCGTGCTGTCTCCTGAAGGTTCTCCTGAGCAGCTTCGATTTCGTCTTGACCCTAAACGGCGAACGTATTAAAGAATTGATGGAGCGCGAAAGTGATAGCTCAGACTCACGGTGAAGAAGACTAGGATATCACCTTTCGGCTGGGTTGTGTGAATCTGAAAGACGGTTGTAATGGCAGCATGGAGGTAGTTAGCTTCCGGTTGAGGAGTGTAATGAATATCCACTGGGTATCGACGTCCAGGTACTGAAAAGCGTGGATATAATTCTCACATAGAACGAGGTGAAGACTCACTCACCGTAGAATACAGGCGCACCATCGAAATATTCGCTGAATTTTTCGGCGTCCATTGTAGCGCTTGAAATCAACAGCCGAAGTTCAGGTCGAAATCTTGCGATATCCTATTTGTACCCCGATCAGCCTACGAAATATAACACCTGAGGTGGTCATCGCACCTTGACGAGAGCAAACAAAATGTCCGTACTAAGTGTTCTCTCATGCGCTTCATCAATTATCAGCGCCGAGTATCCTGCAAGATCCGGTTCTGTTAAAAACTCTCTCAGGAGCATCCCGTCCGTCATGTACTTGAGCACCGTTTTGTCGCTTGTGCAATCCTCGAATCGGATAGAATAGCCAACCTCATAGCCGACTTTGGTTCCCATTTCCTCTGCAACACGTGCAGCAACGGACATTGCAGCCACTCGTCGAGGTTGGGTGCATCCAATTTTTAGACCACCAGCTGTGTAGCCACTTTCGTGAAGGTATTGCGGCAGTTGTGTCGTCTTTCCGGAACCAGTTTCAGCCACAACGATGAGAACTTGATGCTCTTTGATCGCAGCAAGGAGTTCCTCGCGATAGGTATAGATGGGGAGAGACTTGCGGGTCTCTTCAATTGTTTTGACTGGAACGAATAATGAGAATGAGAAACGATGAGAAACGATGATGCGTACTTCGTTGCTCAGCTTCTTCAATTTGCCGTTGGAGAAGCTTGTCCTTTTCGCTCATCGTGCCTTCGCCCTTCAAGGTCTGGTCCATGACGAATTTAATCGTCTGACTCTCGTCGAAGACGTACTCGTAATTATCCACAGCCTCTCGTTTATCCAACGCGCCAGTCTTGAAGGTACTGTGCTTCGTCTGACTAGCCTCCCACTGGTCGACATCGGTGACGAATTGATCATCCTTACGCTTGGCCTCTTCATATCGCTGGTACAGAACACTCTCTTTCTTCTTTTTATCGATTTTCCCCTGTTCCGTGAAGTAGTCCTCGGGAAGCTGATATCCTTCCCACTTGTCGTTTATCTTGAGGCGTTCCTCGACGAGTCTCAAAAGTTCTTTCTTCCGCTCCAATTCCCGTTGCTCTCGTTTGGAGATCCTCATACCAACAAAGAGGGCTTGGTCGTCTGCGATCTCTCTACGCAGGAGTTCGATCTGTTGAATTTCGCGCTTTGTGAGATATTCTTGACGGGAGTGAACGCGGAGAGATGGGAGTGCTTGGGTACGTGCTTCCGGATCGTCGGCGAGCTGTCGACGAGCAGCAGCGTCAGCAGCACCAGGACCTGACGCACGGGTGGAGCGGTCTTCGATGAGTTTCTTCGTTTTCTCCTGGTCGCGCTGGCGTACACGTTCGGCGAATTCGTCCCTAGATTTCAAGTCCTCGATTCGCTCTCTCTCTCTTCGAGCTTCGGGGTCCTCGATCTCCTGAATATCTAGTTGCGTGTCATCTGGGGGAGTGGGAGAGCGAGACCGGGATGCGGATGCGTTGGTTTTATGCCGTTTCCGTGCCATGTCTTCTTCATCACTCTCCCATTCTTTGCTGTCGAGCTCCCGCTTACGAAGACGCCGTTCCTGTTTCTCTTTCCCAGCGCGTCTGCTTGGTTTGTCCACTGACTCGACAATATCCATCCTGGACTCGCCTTCATCCAGCAGAAAACCGTATTTCTTAGCGGTGAGCTCACGAGCCTCTCGTTCGGCTTGTTTGCGAGCGTTCCCATCAGCGATCGCCTTTTGCTTGTGTTTCGATTTCCGAGGCGCGCGTTGAAAGAGCTCGTTGACGAAGGCATGGGCGTCGGAGGTGTTTGGAAGACCAGATGCGGTGAGGGAGGCGAAGAGGGCGTCGGGAGACTTTGAGGATGAGGCTGGTAGCCAAGATGAGACGAGACCATTCGTGGTGGAGAGAGACTGACCTGATGCAGTGACAAAGTCGATGACACTTCGCTCGGCGAGACCAAAGAACTGCAGGAACGATGAATATACGAAAATCGGATGATACTAGGACACTTACTTTGATACAATTATCGCTCACAAATGTGTTGATGTCGTTCGACATGAAGGAGGAGGATGAGCCAAGAAACGAGTACTGTAGTATGTCTTACACCACCTTATTGAGCCATCTCCACAGACCGTCCCCAACGTCCCCGCCGCCGTTGCCAACCCTCCAGGGTCTCATTGTCCACCATCTCGTTCATCTTACCCCGTCACCGACACCACTCGCTGCAGCGATCGTCAGTAGCCCTCTCTTCCGTCCATTCTCGCTCGCCAAGCTCGACGCACTCAGCACCTCCTTCCGCCATGCTGTCCACGCAAAACTCAATCTCTTGAAGCAAGAGTCAACTAGCTTGTTCTCATTAAGCCTGAATGCGCGGTTGGAGAACTGGTCCACGTCTTTGCTCAAGGGGTTCGAAGGCGGCCATGCAATCACACGTCTTGCTTGTTGCAGCGGACTCCTCTTAGGGCTCGAGGATATACTCCCCAAATTACCCGTAAAACGACAACATGTAAAGTCCAGCGTAGAGGACGAATTGATCCTCGCGTTTGCAGACGTTATCGACCTCTTCATTTCGTCCGATTCCTGGGGCAAGCAATTCCAACCCATTGCCGAGGGGGGAGGTGCGCCATTAACAACCCCTTGTGTAGATATTCATGCCAAGGATGCACACAGAGGATGCCCTCACACTCCCTCTAATTATCTCGTCCCAAGCCCTACTCGTCGTTCCACCAGAAAAGTTGGTAGCCCTCCCGTTGCAAGTGCGTGTTGTTCTGTCAATGCCTACTCCCGTGCTAATCTACGCTAGCAAATGCTGAGTCTAATAGTCCGAGCTATAACACAAGCGTTTGTGCACGGAGCTTTCATATCCACGTTTTCCTCACACCTAGAATTCAACCCCAAGTTCATTGTATCCGTCAAGGTGAGTCCGATGTACGAAGTAGATCCCCAGTGTGTTTTTGATCCATGTTTGCTAGTCGGACGCACCTGTTTGTGAGGAAATCAATGCTGTAGCATCCTCTCATGCCATGATTCACATGGGCTCTCTCTCGAAACTCTGCTCAAGAAGCATCTCATTATATGTAGACTATCGTCCCAAGCTTGCCCTTCCCCCGGTTCACGAGACATTTCGTGCCCTAGAAACCATAGCAAGGAAAGTTGAGGCTGGATGGTTGAACAGTGGTTTAGCCGAGGCCAAAGAGGAGTCGATAGGTATGCATTCTTTCTGACCGAGTGCATACTGTCTCAGGCCCTAGTAGCCCCAGGAACCCGACCACTCACTACGTCCATCTGGACAATTCTCAAAACCCTACTGTTTTGTACAACCATGATAACCGAAGCCGGCCTTTCAACGTCAGTCTACATCCCACCAGCGTTCAGCCACTCATCCTCAGCGCTTGCACTTATCACGCTACGCACCTTCTCTCATTTGGCTTTCGTGATCGAGAAATTTGGTGGCGCCGGCCACGGAGCCTTTGCAGAACTCAAGCGAGGCTTCTATCTCGCTCTCGATGTCCTTGCAAGCAACGCAGATGAAAGCGAACAGTTTGTCAAGGGACTGTGCGACGAGATATGGTCCAGCGGATTTGTGTCAACGCATCCAGTGCAACGTGCAAAAAAGGCGTTTGCCTTGAGTGCGATCGAGCAGCTTGTCCCAGTTCTGAGCCCGACAACCATCCAGACAATTGTTTTGCCGTTTTGTTCCCCGTAAGTTGAACAGTCCAAGTCTGCAGGTGGTCATGAATAACCATTCGTCGTCAGGCATCTGTCGGATTATACACACCGTGGTGAATTTGAATCCGCTCATAGCGTTGTACTGGCCATCTTTTCGTCGCGCTCAAAGCGGGTTGTCAAAAATGCCTCATTGCGTCCAGACGATCCCCTCATGTTGGACTCTGCATTCACTGAGAAAATGGTCCCATTCTATCTTGGATGCCTACTTGAGGTAACTGCCGCCTTTCATTCGTGTCGTAGGATCCATCTGATGATGGCACAGAACTCTTCGGATGGGAGATTAAATGTGAGACAATTGTGTCTCGCATTCGCTATTCTTGTCAAGAGCGCGTCTCTCACTCGGGATCCTGCGCTTGCATGGCTATGTATCAGTTCGATCCTCGCTACGTGCAAAGAATCGTCGCAAGACCTCGACCGACGGCATCGGTTGCATCTAGCTCTGATATCGACTTTGCCCTCCCTCCCTCTCGCGTCGCTGCCACAAGCATTGTCAGCAATGAAGGAGGTCGTTGATAGCACGTCCAACGATGCAAGTCGCAAAGAACTTGTGGAAGCATTATTTCAAGAGATCATGGAAAATATTGGGGATGCAGAGAAGGAATATGCTGTTCATTGGTGGAACGAGCGACGTATCGAATGGTCAGTTGCGGGGCCGGATCATGGTGTCCATGATGGCGAGTCCTTGGGAACAAGAGTGTCGGAAACTGCGCCACGGTTGTAGTGTTTCAGCACTCTACAGCCTGTTAAACTCGGTTTTGGCCGCTGCAGGAATGGTCCTTGATCACAGCTCCGGAATGGGCTGTGGTAGACTCGTCAGGCGATACTAACGTTATATAGTGCCTTGTTGATGTGCTGATGTATATATGTACATACTAGCTCGCACCGATACCGTCATGTGAACACTACGTCAACTGCGGGCGTGGCACTAGTATAAGTTCAAGTGAAACATGATGGGCTGGGGTGACGAGTCCTCCAATTCCCCCTCTTTTTCTCAGAGTTACTAGCAGAGGAGTATCAATGGCCGAACTCGATTCTCCCGCAGGAGTGCTCCCCGACATTCCAGACAACTTGACCCTCGCACAATTTATTCTGGATTCCCAGCATCCCTCCAGGCCTATCCGCAAACATGGTATACCCTGGTTCATCGAAGATCACACGGGACGGTCATTGGGTTACGAAGAGGTAAGATCCGAACCGCTCTTCAGCGCTTCAGCCTTGACGTGCAAGGTCGCATCGCGATCGACTTACATCCCCATTTCCTGCTACTTAGATACGTGCACGAGTTTTCGGCTTAGCCAACGGGCTAAAGCGCAGATTTGGCATTAGTATGTGTATGATCTCTGGTTCGTGCATCAGCGTTGAAACCCCCTGTATAGAGGAAGATGATGTCGGTCAGTATGGAACGCGATTTGTCACTGATCAACGAGTACACTAAACGTCTGCACAAGTCTTGATATTCAGTCCGAATCATCTCGGTACGTTGTTCCATCTCATCTCGAGTGCTATCTCTGACGCGCGAGTAGACTACCTTATCGCCGTTTGGGCAACTCATAGACTCGGGGCTATCATGTCGTACGTGTCACCCCATCCTTTCACTCGCGCCAGCTAAGGGTGGCAGTGGCGCGAATCCTCTCTACACTTCCGACGAACTCGCGCATCAAATACAGGCGACCAAGGCCTCTGTCGTCATCACACACCCCGAGTCATTGCCTGTAGCCCTCTCTACTACTCGAGCGACCAAGTTGCCAGTGGAACGTATCATCCTGTTCAACGTGGATGGTGCTTCGTATGGTACACAAACCACTGTTCAGAACGTCATCGACGAGGGGCTTGCCGGCACTTCGGCTTTCCAGGAACGTGTGTTACGACCCGGTGAAGGAAGGACTAAAGTGGCCTTTCTTAATTTCTCCAGTGGAACAACGGGCAAACCAAAGGTCTGGAACCTGGAATATCGTCGTGAAGTTTGCTGGCTAGCTAACCTGTATGTTAGGCCGTTGCAATACCCCACTATGCACCGATAGCCAACATCATCCAGCTCGCTGCTCATGAAAGATTAAATGACCCCAATTGGGAGGTTCGACGATTCAGACCAGGTGACATCTGCTGTGCTGGTGGGTGCTTGTTCGATGATCCCTGCAATGTAGTAACTAACGCTTACCCAGTTCTTCCATTATATCGTACGTAATGTTTTTGACTGCAAGTCCACTTGACTACAATGCGCCTGACTAGACATATATGGCCTGGTCTTCAATGTCAGATTTTCTTGTTTATCTATTACTACTACAGAGGTCGCTGACGTACGCCATTCCTAGACCCACTTCAGTTTTTTCTCTGGCGTTCGTAAATGATAGCCTTTCGGCGTTAGAGCTAGGCTGATGACAGGAATAGATGCCTATCGTCCTCGGTACCAAGTTCAACTTTCTAGATTTCTTGAAAAGCATTGTTAGACACCGGATTACACATCTCATGTGCGTTTGTGGTCTCGGGTGCATACTAACGTATGTCTCTTACTTGCGATTCTAGGGTTGTGCCTCCTCAAGTTGTACTCTTCTGTAAAGTAGGTCAAGCTTCATCTATGTAACATCCCGATTGACATACGCGAGGAATAGCATCCGGCTGTCAAAGATTACGATCTTAGTCATGTCCGGTACTTGACGTCCGGCGCAGCTCCGCTCTCTCGGGAGTTGATGGAGCGACTAATCGAGATCTTCCCAAACGCGGCCATTGGACAAAGTTATGGTTCGTTCCTCCCTTGAAAGCATTATTCTACCTCATCCCCACACTCCAGGGACTACGGAATCTTGTACTGTCATCACCACTTGGTCTCTCGAGAACAAGTGCGACCTGAGCGGCAGTGCCGGTCAAATTATCCCCGGAACTACTGCTAGAGTCGAGAAGCCTGATGGAACGCTTGCGGAATTTGACGAGCCTGGAGAACTGGTAGTGCGTACGCCCTCCCTGGCGTTGGGGTACGCTGGAAATCCAGAAGCGTACGTAGACGGATCTTTTCCGGTTGTTCTAAACCTGATGCGGCCTTCCGGACAGTACGAAGGAGACCTTTGTGAATGGGTAAGGAAATCACATAATGGGGTGTCAAAACAGCTGACGACTCGCTACTAGATGGCTCCGTACTGGTGACGAAGTCAAGATGAATAGGAAAGGAGAGATTTTTGTTCTCGATCGCCTCAAGGTCAGATTTGATATAACTGGAATCCCTGAGTTATCTCTTACTGTGTTTGTCAGGAAATGCTGAAAGTGCGAGGATATCAAGTTGCGCCAGCTGAACTAGAAGGCTGTATTCTTAATCACCCGGATGTCTCAGACACCTGCGTCGTAGGCATCCCTGATGAATACAGCGGCGAACTCCCGCTCGCTTTTGTTGTCTTACGATCGGATGCTATAAGGCGGATACACAATGACCCGAGAGCGGCAGAATACGTCAAGCGGTCGATTATGAAGGTTTGGCGTTTCATTTCATTTCTGACGTGAGTCGCCATTGTTGACCCTGTTCGGACTTGTTGGGCAGCACGTTGCAGACAACAAGGTCGGATACAAGAAGTTGGCCGGAGGGGTGGAGTTCATCGATGCCATCCCGAAGAATCCGAGTGGGAAGTTGCTCAGGCGCGTGCTGAGGGACAAGGCCCGGAGCTTGAGATTGCCGCCGGTTGTGACGAAACTTTGATCTTTGACAGTGTTTCATTAATCCCATAGCGAAAATCTAACCTGTGCTATCGTGAGATGATGTGCTATTACTTCTCTCGTATTTGTGCTACACATTCTTTCAGTGGATAGTTGTGGTAGGAAGGTTCCGATTAGTACCGATCGATAGATCGAGTTGAAAGCTCCCATGACCATGACGGATGTTTGAGCACTTATGCCAGTGCATAGTAAGCGTGTACGTGTTTAAATTAACTCGAATAATAAACTCCTTGACAACCTTCCTTTAGTTCTTTCGTGTCGTCCCACTGGTTCATCCTCTCCTTGACCTTCATTCTCCAGGATGCTCGAGATATCTGGTGGCCCCGTTGACTGTTCGGTCCCCGATCACCTGACCATCCCGCAGTTTTTCTTGGATTCGCACCACCCGTTGCGGCCCGCCCGCAAGGCTGGTATCCCATGGTTAATCGAGGATGCGACTGGGAGAGCCATCGACTTTGAGGAGGTACGTGGTAAATCCGTCCGGCATACGTCGATCTCGAAAAAAAAGTACCAGTTACGTACGCGAACGTTCGGGCTCGCAAATGCGCTCAAGGCACGGTATAGAATCGGTGCGTGTGCGAGTTTACTGACTTTGTTCTGCAATCTCATGCTGTGGGGTAACGTGCCACGCAGAGGAGAATGACGTCGGTAGGTATCGATTGCTTCTTCGTTTGTATGCGTGTGCTGAGCGTGCCCGTCAGTGGTTCTATTCAGCCAGAACCATATCGGTGCGTCGACGTCCTTTGATCGAAAAAAAATGCGTTATATCTTCCTTTAGATTGGGCACCGGCGATGTGGGCGACACATAGACTGGGTGCCATCGTCTCGTCAGTCGTATTTTTCCGCCTTTTTTATAAACCCCAAGCTTCACATGTGTTGCATACAACACAGAGCCGCGAACCCAGCATATACCGCCGACGAGCTGCTATACCAAATACAAGCCACGAATGCGACCTTCGTCATTACCCACCCAGAGTCGTTGAGTACCGCCGTGTCTGCCGCGCGCCAAGCCGGCATCCCAGAATCACGCGTCGTGGTTTTTGATGTCCGTGGAAGCGCTCAGACACATACCCATACGACCGTGGATGCACTCATACAAGAGGGTTTGAGGATGGACTCGTGTTTCGTCGAGCGCAAGCTCAAGCCTGGCGAAGCTATGTCCAAGGTTGCCTTTCTCAGTTTTTCCAGCGGGACGACCGGTAAGCCCAAAGTGAGGTGCCTTGCGCTTACGTCCCGTGGATGTTGTTGACCGTAGGGTGCCAGGCAGTGGCGATCCCACATTATGCCCCTATCATGAATGTCATCCAGATGGCCCTGCACCAA
This sequence comes from Boletus bicoloroides, assembly GCA_038090895.1. NCBI lineage: Eukaryota > Fungi > Basidiomycota > Agaricomycetes > Boletales > Boletaceae > Boletus > Boletus bicoloroides. The sequence continues at coordinate 13,138 of JBBPNM010000102.1, forward strand.
AAGATTAACCAGAACGTTTGTGCGTGGGAGGACCAGAGGTACCGTCCTGGAGATGTAGCGGCTGGAAGTAAGTCGAGCGAATTTGTTTCTATGACCTGACGCTGATCAACGGTCCAGTATTACCATTTTTCCGTAGGTCAATTTCGTATCCATTCCTGGACCACTCTGATGCATCTCGAACCAAGATATTTATGGTCTTGTGGCCTCTGTAAGTTTCGCGCGTTTTATGCATGGTATTTTACATCACTCACGTACGACCCAAGCTGCACTTTGTGACGTTTTGTGCTGTAAGGTCCCTTTTCCTACAGACGAACATCGTGGTGACCACATTCTTCAGGTTACCTTGGTGGTTTTCCCAAAGTTTAGCTTTACGGACTTTTTGCAGAGTATATCTCGGCACAAGATAACAGTCTTGATGTAACGCGCGCCATATATTCATCCTGGCTCAGTTGACCGACATCGTTGCAGGCTCGTTCCTCCTCAAATCGTGTTGCTTTGCAAGGTAAGTTCCAGTGGCTGCCATCATGAATAGTAATCCAACAACAGCAGCATCCGGAAGTCAAAAAATATGACCTTTCCGGCATCAGATATATGATATGTGGTGCAGCACCTCTGTCCGCGGATCTCATGACACAGATCACAAAGGTTCTCCCCAACGCGCAAATTGGCCAAGGCTATGGTAGGTATCGTTCCTGTTGGTTGGAATGTTGACGTCCTGACGGGATCGGCTGTAGGTATGACCGAGACATCGGGTTCGATTGCCATGTTTTCTACGGAATCGAGGATTGGAGTCCCCGGGAGTGCTGGAAGGCTTCTCCCTGGTGTCGTCGCTCGCGTCGTGAAAGTGGATGGTAGCCTCGCGAGATTCGATGAGCCCGGCGAGCTGCAGCTGAAGATGGCCTCGTTAGCACTTGGGTACCAGAACAACGAAGAGGCGTGAGTTCACTCGCGTTGTTCTATTTCGTGAAAGGACGTTTTTGGAGCTAAACGGCATATAGGACCAAAGAGACCTTTGTAGACGGGTAAAACCTACCGTCTGGATGGCTTGCCTGACTTTGGAACTGACTCGGGGGCGTCATAGGTGGCTCCGCACAGGCGATGAAGTCACGATCAGCAAAGACAGGGAAGTGTTCATCGTGGATCGTCTCAAGGTCAGTGTCGTCGTTCCAAATGTGTCCCCGCGTTGACGCGTTGGCAGGAAATCATGAAAGTCAAGGGGTACCAAGTAGCACCTGCTGAACTAGAAGGGTGCTTACTGAGCATGTCCGAGGTCGCCGACGCATGCGTGGTTCCGGTTCCAGACGACTATAGTGGTGAAGTGCCCATGGCGTTTGTCGTTCTCCACGCGCACATCGCCAAGTGTGTCGCAGACGATCCGGATGAAGCGGAAAAGGTCAAGGCTGTGATCTGTAAGGTGCGTACTGATGTCGCTTGAGGCTGATTTGGCGGTGATGTCGATGGAACGACAGTTTGTGGCAGACAACAAGGTGGCGTATAAGCAGCTTGCGGGAGGGGTCGCGTTCGTCGATGCGATTCCGAAGAATCCGAGTGGGAAGCTTCTTCGACGTGTGTTGCGGGACCGCGCTCGGGAGATGAAGGCAAAGTCAAAGGCTAAACTCTAAGATGTCGACTAGGATGTACATATAATCGTCTTTTATCTTATCTTATCTCAGTGGTTGATCGTAGAACGCACCGGAACGAACGAGTCGCTTGCGCGTCGTCCCATAACTTGTTCGGCACCTCCTGGGCAGGTGTTTAACTCTATCCTGCATGTCCACCACCTCGGTCAAGCTTTATGTGTACGATCTTAGCAATGGCATGGCCAGTCAGCTCTCTCTTCAGCTCACTGGCCGCCAGATAGACGGTATATGGTTAGTCTCGCACCTTCTATGACTCGACGCTCATTACACACGCTCGAGTGTAGGCATACGTCCGTCGTCGTCTTTGGCAAGGAGATATTCTACGGCCAAGGGATCAACATCACTCAACCTGGAGAGTCTCATGTGCGCCACGCCGTCAAATGTCGCTGCATCGTACTGACTCACGATCAAAACACCAGCATGGATCACCACTTCGGATCGTCGACATGGGTGAGACTGCTATCGACGAAGACACGTTCAACGACTATCTCGCTGCCATGCGCGAACACTACACCGCAGACAAGGTACGCGCGTACGCCCGACCTCTCTCATGGTCTCGCTGACCCACGTTTCTCGGTAGTACCACTTGCTCGGTGAGTGATTCCCGCTTTTCCGGGGGGTGCAAAGACTAAATAAAACGACCATTGACAGACTTTAACTGCAACTCGTTCACCAATGACTGTATCGGATTCCTGACTGGGGGTAACATCCCTTCCTACATCACATGTAAGCGTCAGTCCCCAGATTCGAGGAGTACTGATCCGGGGTCACAGCGCTACCCAGCGATTTCCTCTCGACGCCGTTTGGAGCCGCACTCCGACCTACCATCGACGCCATGTTCACCGGTCGTCCTGCGAATGGGGTTCCAGCTGGCCCAGAGCTCGAAGCAGATCTCCTCCAGTCTGTCGCCGCGCAGGCCACGATGGGCGGCCGTCCGTCCCTCGGTGGTGCGCTTTCTG
>JBBPNM010000103.1:0-15687 GCA_038090895.1 Boletus bicoloroides
TGCCAAGGTTTGTCGTCGCCAGCCCCGCTTCCATTGTCGAGCTCTTGACATCCCCCAAAGGACAAAACAAGAACGACGTTGACCATGGACGACCTCAGTGCAGCTCTTGCCGAGTACGGCATCAATGCTAGAAAGCCCGAGTTCTACATTTAAGCTGTACTTGCCCCGGATAGTATGCAGTCCTGTGTGTAACATTTACTCGACCTGATAGATGAATCACTCCACAAAGTGGCACGATAACGATGCGACCACTACATATCTTTCGTCCTCACGAGGACCTCGGCGTCTTCCGCTTGGAGACTTGCTGGAGTGATGCGGGGCTATCTTGAATGTCAAGATCAACACATGAGAACGTAGATTATCAGCGACAGATGGTCTGTCAAGGCGGTCCTTCCCATGTCATCCGTCCGTTCTATCAACGGATGACTAGCAGTATGGGACACAGATCAAGTACCCACTTGGGCATAAATGACGCATCCATCTTGTCCCTTGGTACTGTGAAAAATCGTCGCCCGAAGGCTGTCTGACCAAAACGTGTGTGGTATTATATTCGCTATAATCTCACCGCATCAATGACGCAAAGTGTCAAGAAGGTGACATGCGCATACGTGCATGGGAGAGCCCACTCCCTGAGAAGACGTACCCGCCCGAATAGCGTACCAAGTCAATTTATGACCAAAGACCCAACGGATGCACAAAAGTGGATGTATCACCGCTAAGCTGGAATTTGTTCTCGGGAGGTTTACGCTCAAAAACAACGCCCACACTCTTACACGCAGACGAGCTGTGACTTGACCACGCAATCCGCCCGCTCATGTCATCATGTTTGCATACCTGTCCAAACCGAGTTCAACTAGCGGAGACCTTGGAGATAAACGTGTCGTAAGACATCCGAATACCTACCGACTTCTGCCGCGGAATGAAACATTTAGTCAAGGTCCTGATCCCAGACAGATCATTACGCTCAATGACAGAAAATGACACGTCTGATAGAATGCTCACATGCATCAAAAGATACCGCTTGATCTCCATTTCTGTTGGAAGTACGAATTCATCTGATATGGCATTATTCATGTTGCATCGCGTGCACGCACGCGAAGACCATGGTTGGGTTTGCTCCACCGGGCAATATGTATTCCAACATTCCATTCCTCTTCGGATTTTTGCGAAATTCTAAGGGACCCGGACTCCGTCGCACGCTTTCTATACTCCATAACGGCGCGTGTGAGGAAGGTGGGTCCGAGTGAACGTACTTGTTCGGGTCTCGACTTGTCATTGACATGAACATTCTACCCTACTCAAAGTCAATTTGAACGCAATTAAATCGCTAGGACACAAGATTATGTTGGATGAGCACCGTATGACGTTTAAACCTCAGGGGCGAGCAGCGGCAGAGCCTCGAGTAGGATCCGGATGCATGTCGGGAGAAGGTGGAAATAGTACGAAATAGTGACAGGCCAAATCAATTCCCAGCGGCGTATAGAAGCATCATGGCGGCTGATTGACGAGAACTGAACTTCTACATAGCCTGGCGAACATGTTTATCCCGTGGACGTTGATCGCTTCTGTCGTGTGACACGAGAATGTAAACCGGCTGATGGAAAATATAGCAGCCTAAAAATCGATGTCAGAACGTTCTGTACAATATTTTGATTTGAGGAGGTAAGACGTTGATTGTTTTATCTGGATGTCCATGACTGACCGCCATGACTTGGACGGACGGACGTTAGATTAGAACAATACTAATACTCACATGGCGGACGAATAAAGCCCATCCCACACGCCCTAGAAGAATTGACAGAGGGCTGTCAAAACGTTCATTCCTATCGGTTTGTCTGCATGTTTTTCACGCTAGCACCGTGGACCAGTGGGGAGAACGGCAGTATAATTAATCTCGTTTGGGGAACATGATCCCATCAAGCCCAGGAGTTCCTCGGTAACAAAATATCGATGTCAGATGGTGAAAAATAACAAGCCGCCAGGAACCTGGAAGAAAGGTCGGACCGCCCGAATGATACAATTAATCGGGGCCATTCGATTCTTTGTTCCTCTAGACATAGGTCTTGTATAGTCCGCGCAATATATTATCAACGTCTGATAAGGTTGCCTCTTTACGGGACACTTCCAGGTGTGCCTCCCCCTTCTCGTCTTCAACAGGATGGGTGACCCGAGAAACCACGTGCCAGTGTTGAGGATGCAAGCCCCGCGAAAAAACCTCGATCACTGCTGGTTCTCTTGAATGTGTCGTTAATCCTTGTCCACCACACAATCAATAAAGTGCTCTACCTGTCCATTAGTCCTTTTGCTTCAAACAAATAATCCGAGTTGGGGCCTAGGTCCGCTTCTCCGCTTGCATTCACATAGTCTCCAGTCTTGAGGATGTGACTGTCTTTAGGTTGGAGTATCTTTGTCGCGGACGGCAGCGAGGCCGCCATGTGGCTGGGTATGAGATCAGTTGGTGCGAGCCAACATCAAACACACCTACCGTTGGCTGTCCTCGCTTACGATCCGTTCCACATCTTCGAGCAAGCACAGGGATGGTTTCGCCAAAGCTTCCACGTCATCCAAGTCATTACTAAGTAGCGCAAGAGCATATTGGCCGCGCTGAGAAACGGACTGAATGCCTGCTACGTAACAACATTATCTGTGCTGACCTTGAGTAGGTACACCCTTCTCCGAGAAGTTGCTAGCAATTCGTTACTAGGGGCAAGAAACACGTCTGTCCAAGTAAACTGTGATTTTTCGCGGTAGACAGTCGTTGATGTGTCAACGCCATGTAGTGAACAATTCGACGGAGCCTCTGAGGAATCCAAAGTGGGTGAAGGAGCTCTTGATGGACGGGGTGTGTCCGCTTCTGGGGCATCATCATCCAGTTTTACTGGGTGTTTTTCGTGATCGTCCAGTGCAGAAGGCTTCTCTGTGGGTAAACCAAATGAATTATCAGACGCTATCGCGTCCTCCAGCGCGCTTTGATCGACCTGCGCCTCAGCGCATCCAGATGAAGAGTGGGGGACAACGCCATTGGCCGTATTCGTAACCGATTCTTTGGAGTTGTGACCTTTTCCAAATGATGGCCAGGCCCATTTCCGGACGTCCATACTCATACTCATGCTTACACCAAGAAACCCACCTGACGGAAGTGGTTCCATTGGTGCCGTCCGTCGGTCATCGTGATCTCCGCGGCTTACATCGTCCAGTCTTTCTTGTTGAGTCATCGAAGCGGGCAGAGTAGGGGGTCCAGGTGTTGGAGTAAGATGGTTCATTAGATGTCGTGCCAAAGCAACTGGGTATTGTGAACTTCTATATCTGCTGGAAGGAGCGACATGGGTTTGCGTCAACACAAGTGGAGCAACTCCTTCGGGTATCTGTGATGAAAAATCATCGATGGTGGGAAGAATTAATCGATATGATGGATGGAGAGGCAAGCCTAAAAAGAGGGAGTCAAATAAACTGCTGTGCGACCGTGGCGAGGAGACATGCGCGCACCAAGATTTATGCCGAAGCTAAAATCCTTGTCTAGATCCCACGTCCATGCCCAGATGGTAAAGAATCGCTCAAGCTGTAACTCCAGAGCTTGTTGTCCCAGGGAAGACAGTATCGAAGAAAAGGAACCGTGGGTCAACTGAGAACCACGTTGCATCAGCCTCCGAGGAACAAAACAGACATGAAACCGACCTTGAACTGTTCATAGCCTCGGAGGAGATGCGTTCGTATCGCAAAGTCATGTAGCGTGCCATCATGGTATTCCAGCTGTGGTATTTGATTTTGTTCCTCCTCTTTGGCTTTCCCCTTGCCTTTATCTCGGATCTTTGGCTTCACAGTTGGTCCACGCGGTGTCTTTGCCAGTTCGACGGCCTGAATGATTGGGGGCTCAAGGGGATGACACCGACGCAGACAAAACCACGCTCACCACGTGGATCCAAAAGTTGGGCTCCGGGCTCACCATGACCATTCTTCTGGACTGCGAGTGAACATTCTGACATGGATCTGTTGAATGGAAGATCCTGGTGAACATTTAGTTTTGCACACACCCGCATCGTTTTCATTGTTTCCCTCACTCTGCAAAGTTAACGAGCGCTTTCGCAAGCCCAACCTGCCTCAGCATCTTATCCCGTGATACGGCTCGGTCACGGGAAGTGTAGAATACAATTTGGGCCTGTTCCTCGGCATCTTCATCATTGTCATGTGTCCCAGAGATGTCGGGTCGAAGAGTAGGATTGTAGATCGTTAGGTATAGCAGAGCCGGAGGGATTCTGTTCATGTGGAAATAGTCAGAGTCACAGCAAGTAAAGATCGTAAACAGCTGTAAAGCTCCGTGAGACTATACACAACTCTAGCCGGTACTACATATAATATGTGATTATGCAGGTAGATTACATTTCTTGAGCTCTAAGGTCTTGGTATCTCATCATTGTCCACGGCTTCATTCTTCTGTGAGTTTGCATCGGAAAACGGGTTGGAAACAGAGTCAACCGGCGAAGGTGACGAGGAGGATAGTAGTCGCCACTCTCCGTCCAAGAGTTGAATAGGGCTGGCCTCAAAACCCTGTAGGTCTGCGGCATCGTCATCATCGGCCTCGACTTCGTTGGACGATGTAGGCGACGCTTTGAAGGAAGACGGGAAACGGAACGTTTGGTCGTCATCCATCAGAAGCGAATTGAGACCAGCACTGGGGAGGAGTTGGTCGTGCTGAGATTCCTCAAAGTTTGGCAACTCATCGAGGGGTGGGGGGGAAGACGATGGTGTCGACCTATTGTGCGAGTGTGGTGTCCGCCAACCGATATTTTGTGCTTTCTGGGGCGACACGAGAGTAGGTGCGGCGATTTCATTGGGAGGTGTGGGGAGCTGAGTGGACACAGATGGGGTAGGGTCAATACCCTCATCGGCCGATAACCGTGCTTCCTCTATCTTATAGTAAGTTTTACCACCAAGCGGATCGTTGCTTCGCCGCTTGTAGAATAGTAGGTACGCGTTCGCATTCTGGGAATCCATATCAATGGTTATCTTCACAACAGTGTGCTAGACTTACCACCGCCTGATATGCTTCGCTCTTTGTGACATAAGAGTCGTCGAAATGGTACCATTGCTCGGTGACGTGGTTGAGTGCATAGGCCCGATAATGGCCACCACCCAGTCCACCGAGATGTTCATCAACCGCGTATAAATCATAAATAAGAGGTTCCTCGACGTCGCCAATTCCTAGCTCCTCAATTTCGATTCCAGCCTCGACTAACCTCTGTCCGACCTTTCGTTCCCCAACGAGATTGGTGAGGTCGAGACCTTGAATGGGAAAATCGACGAACGTATCAATCTTGTCTCTGAGCGCACGGCTGTTACTGAAACGCTTCAGATGCACCGCCAGGATATCCGGCACTCTCCAAAGGTCGAACTTTTTCGTCGCCTGTTGATGTTTCTTACACCGAGGACAGTACCACAGATCATCCTCACCCAGTTGCTCTTCCTTGGTGAATTCGGTCAAACAATCGTTAATGGACAAACCCTTGTTCCTCTTCTCCGAAGCCGCCTTCTTCGCCTCGGCATACTCGGGGTGTAAGAACGTAGTCCAGGTGGTATTCGTCCATCGTGCATGCTGCCAGTTCGACCCTTCGTCGCCGAAATAGTATATTTTCAAGTTTTCGTCGAACTCGCAGTAGAGCGCATCCATTTCCTTCAGCAACGGAGCGCCGTCCTCCATCTCTTCGAGACGCGCTTCCCAAGATTCGAAGTGTTGGGCTGAGCTGTATGAACCGAATCCTGTCCCATAATCTCTCTGGCCCGCTTGAAGACGCAAACTGAAAATATCTTTTTTGATTCCGACAATTTGGGGAACGCCATTGATTTCGGTGTCCATCGTGGCATCGTCCTGGATCACAGCCTTCTCATCGGTGATGTCACCTTCATCGACATTCATGTCTTCAACACGGACAACCTCCCCATTCTCTTTTATCTCCGTCAGGGAATCCATTGGCGGAACCGGAATGGGTACCGAGTCGACAGATACAACCGGAACTTCTTCCCACGTGAAAAGATCGCGAGCACAACTAGTCCACCGCTGAAGACGATCTACCACAGCCTCGTATATCGCTTGAATGGTTCGAGCAGGCTCGGGATCGATAACCACAATGAACGGGTGACCAAAGTTGGTCTGGCTGCGGTAGGTGTACGACTGCCGCGATGCTTGAAGGTCGGTCACGAACACTGGAAGAATGAATGGATCCGTTTCTTTCTTCTTGTACAATCGGCTTTGACGTGCGTTGCACGGTAGCTCGAAGCATACGATAGTGTCACCATCCGACATGTCGCCGCACAGGACATTATCATCAAGGTTCTTGTAGAATCTGTTATTAAATATCTCCAACGTCAAGAGCTAAAGGGGGAAATCAGCGGATGGGGAGCAAAGGAGTTGGGATACAAACATTCTCTGGTGGTGCACCCATCCAACGGCCAAGGAGTGCACGAAGCTCCTTGAACGTAGAATCGCGACCAATTTCAACAGGGACCTGCGTGATTATCGTTAGCTTCCTGATTCAGATTGGCAACGACAAATTCAACCTTGACGTGGGGTCTCGACAAATCCCATGGGATATACTCAACGACGTGTTTCCATTTCTTCGTCACGGGAATAGGTAGAGTGAGGTACATGAATGGGTCAAACGTTATTGAGACCTGACGGGAAAGGGTTAAGCAATTTATCGTTGGGTGACTACCAGCATACCTTCTCGCATTCCGGACACACCAGAGTGCTCTGATACTGTCCCTGGAACAAATCCACGATAACACTGTCATTTCGTTGCATGTACCCATGCCATGACTCTCGTGCCAATTGCGCAAGTTCCAGATCCCCACCACCCTCCCAATCTGGCTTCTCTACATATGGTTTCTGAAGTACGCGATTAAGGTCTTCATGTAGACCGTCGAGTAGGAAGGCTACAAGTTCTTGCGAGTCATGTTGCTGGTATCCACTAAATTGAGGCGCAAAACGTTGCAATTGCATCTTGAACTCGCGTGGTGAGTACGAAGTTGCAGTGGAATCTTTGGCCCAGATACGGTGTAAGAGAGCACCGAATGCCTCGGCGATAGCCCCGCCCATCCCAAGCGGATTATCAGGGTTGAGTTCGTTCTGGTAAATACCGGCTACGAGGGCTGAATGGGTGAGACTAAATATGACAATATATACAACTCACAAAGGAAATAATCTGTAAGTTCTTTTGTATGTGCAAGACACTGAAGTGCCGAGTTCATAAAGCAGGTGTTGCCCCTTTGCACTAGCGTCAGACCAGGTAACAAGACAACTGGGAACGCGTACATATTGCCGAGACCAAGTGTCCCTGGTTCTTGTGATGCCCTGTTCTTGGAGAATCCGAACGACTTGAAAGGAACGACTTGTGGATCTTGGGCTTTGGCGGACGATCCCGCCGAGGGTGCGGGTGAAGGTACCTGTCTAGGTTGAATAGTGACACTTGTTGTCGCAGATCCCTTTGTCAGACGACTGAAGAAGTCATCTCCGCCAAACACGGGAGGAGGAACAGACGGGGCCGTTGGAGCCGGCACCGTCGAGGTTTGGTCTGGTATCCATTTGCCGTCCTGCTGAAACTCAACAACAAAGGGGTCATCGAAATCGATCAATGCGTCATCGAGTGTTTTGTCGTTGATCTCCAAGAGTTCTGCTCCATGCGCGGCAAGCTTCGAAGCAGGAAATTGCGATCCCGCATATTCTCCGGGTTGGATTTTCCATATCCTGTATGGAATATTGGAACGGGCAGATACGCTGGCGACAAGCTCCTTGCTGAGGGTCCTCACTGTATCTTTTGTTGAGAGGGTCACGTAGCTATGGGGGGGACCAATCGGCCCATCTGATTGGGAGTCGACGAGGGAAAGGACCTTGAGGCGGGGAGGTCGAAGTTCCAGACTGGGTTCCCCAAGGTGGCCTCTCGCAATCACGGAACGGGGGAGTGGATACGTGGCTGGACCGTACCTGCAGAGAGTTGGATCAACTGGGAAGGGGAGCTCGATGAAGGTCGATGACGTACCAAGTGGTAAAGGCTTTCCAGACGTCCCAAGGCACAAACTCGACATCGATGCCCTCCGTCAGGTTGGAGACGAGGTTAGCGTCACGGTCGACGAGTGGCGTGTTGTCGACGGCGCCAAGATCCTTTTCGTCGAGCGGGCCAGACTTGTCGACGATGCCTTGACAGGCGATCTCCCATCGTCTGTACCACCTGCGAGATACGATGTACCATGTGTCGCCGACTTGCATTTGCCTGAGACGGCGCTGGGTGACGTAGTGGAGCTTCTGCGGGGGGGTGAGATTCGCAAGTGGTTCGTGTGGGGGTGTGGGTGGAGGCATGAGAGTGACGGCGTCGAGGGAATGCTCGCCTTGTTCTTCCATGTAGGCGTCGATATCGTCGGTTGTATCAGTGACGGATGCGTCGAGGGTGGCACGAACGGGTGTTGCGGAGGGGGGCCCTTCCGAGGCAGCTCTCTTGAGTGAAGAAGAGTCTGATTGCATTGATTCTGAGCGTTGTCTCTTGCGACTAGTCGAACCCACATCCAAGTCGGTCGTTTTGGACGACGGCGACGCTGCTGGTGATGGCAAGCTCATCGCGGTCAAAGGCAAGAAGGGAGTCACGGGCGGGGTCACAATCAAGTACTCAGCCTCTTACTCGATGACCATACAAAGTGAGTGTCCCCGTTCTAGCACGACCCCCTCACTATAAGTACTGTACCAGCTAAACACTTTTTAAACACCCCCGCCTCCCTCGTCCTCGACTCCCTCAGGGGACTCGCCGTACTCAACCCACATCTCGCCCTCGATCCCGAAAACAAAGGTTTTCTTTCCTCACAGTGCACTATCCGTATCGCTGATCTTGTCTATAGTCCTCCATCTTGCCAATCCAGACCGTTCAAAGGTCGCCCTCGTCTGCGGGGGTGGCTCTGGCCACGAACCCTCCCACTCTGCATTCGTCGGTGGGTACACTGACTTTCTCCATTGTCGATTTCGTCTATCCGTTCGTCACAGGTCAAGGAATACTGTCAGGTAGGTTCCCTTGACCTTGCAGGCCATTCAAACCTTCATTTCGTACACCAGCTGCGGTCTGCGGAAATGTATTCGCATCCCCCAGTGCGAGCCAGGTCCGTCGTGCGATCGACTTGGTAAGTAGCGATGCAGGGTGCGTCTCTTGTCATTACTCTCTGCTTCCGCCGAGTCTAATCACCCTCCTAGTACGGTCATCATCGTAAAGTACACCATCAGCCTTTTTCCACTCCCGCCGCTGACAACTCGACCACACAAGGAACTATACCGGCGACGTGCTCAACTTTGGACTCGCGAAAGAGCAATACGCCGCCGTTCACCCAGACAAGTCGGATCGCGTCAAATTCGTGATCGTCGGTGACGACATTGCTGTTGGACGAGAGCAGGGAAAGATTGTCGGCAGGAGGCACGTTCTCCTCATGCCAAGCCCTCTCTCTCGACTCGCTAACCTTTTATAGAGGTCTTGCTGGCGTCTGCCTCGTGTACAAGCTTGCAGGTGCACTCGCCGCCCGCGGAGGCTCCCTCAACGAGGTTTATGCCATTTCCCAACACATTTCTTCTCGCCTCGGCACGATCGGAGTGGGGCTGGAACATTGCCATGTACGCAATCCGGCCCTCACCATACACAGGCCATGCGAATGATCGCACTATGCATAGGTTCCTGGCACTGCGGTACCCGACACTCATCTGGGTACCAACGAACTCGAGATCGGGCTTGGTATCCACAATGAAAGCGGCCATCGCCGTGTCTCCCCAGTCCCCCCACTCAACGAACTCATCCCAAACCTCATCCAGATGATCACCTCTACCACCGATCCCGACCGATCCTTTGTGCCTTTCAAGAACGACAGCACCGACCGCGTCGTGCTCCTCGTAAACAACCTCGGTGGTGTCAGCGAGCTCGAACTCGGCGCCATCGTCGGTGAGGCAAAGAGTGCGCTAGACAAGCAGGGTATCAAGGCAATGCGCGTCCTCGCCGGAACGTTCATGGTTTGTTCATCTCTTCCATACGCATGGGACAAGTGACTGACATCAGAATAGACGAGCCTCAACATGCCAGGGTTCTCCATCACTCTCTTGCTCCTTCCCGACGCTGAATCCGACGATGCCGTTTCTACGGATCTCATACTCTCTCTCCTCGATGATCCCACCAATGCCCCAGGGTGGAAATGGTCTTCAAAATCTGAACCAACAACCATCTATGAGACGGTCTCCTTGGAATCGGTCAACACCACCCCTCCCAGCAGCCAATCTGCCCTCGAAGCACCGGACGCGCGCTCCTTTGAGACTGCCATCGAGCGTGCCTGTAAAGCGCTTTTGGTAGCTGAGCGCGATATTACGGATATGGACAAGATCGCTGGCGACGGAGACTGTGGACTTACCCTCAGTGCAGGTGCATTGGGTCAGTTACCGTATTTTTCCCATGTCATGATCGCTGATGGTCGTCAACCAAAGGCGTGCTCAAAGCTCTCGAGCAGGGTGTCATCACAGGAGGAGATGTGATTAATAGCATAATCGCCATATCCAGAGTGGCCGAGGAGAAGATGGGTGGGACGAGCGGCGCCCTGTACTCGTGCGTATCTCAGATGTCGTTCATCCAGACCCCAACTCAAGATGTATCCCTTGTTCGAACAGGATTTTCTTCTCCTCGCTCGCCCAAGCTCTGGCACGTTCGTCTGCCGCGGTAGCCACGACCGGTGTCTGGAGCAGTGCTCTCGAGTCTGCTCTCGCCCGATTGTACACATATACGCGTGCTCGCCCACCCTCGCGCACGCTTATTGACCCGCTGACTGCTTTCGTGGATGCACTTCCTGCTGGGTTTGAGGGTGCTGTCAAGGCCGTGCAGGATGCTGCAGAAAAGACGAGGGATATTGAAGCAAAGGCGGGAAGGAGTGCATACGTCGAGGGTGATTGGTTTAAGGAGCAAAAGGTCCCGGACCCGGGTGCATGGGGGGTCAAAGTCGTCATCGAAGCACTTGCAAAGTAACGATGGTAGGCACCAACGAAGTAGAAGCAAACTGTTGTATTCATCCAGCGATAGCACTGTACTTGTAAACTTACATAGCTTTGAACTCTGAAAGATAGTTGTATCTCGAATATCCTAGGCACATGTTCTACATCATGGCAATGAAGATTCGTCGAGATTAAGAATCAGATGGGTGTGGAACCTGATCGCTTCGATCATGGCCTCTGCCCGTAATGCTGAATGGTATTCCTGGAGAAGTGCTTGCCTGAGAAGAGGATGACTCACCTTCGTTCACCGTATGGAAACCGTTATAGTAATCTGCAGAAGTCAAGGGAGAAAATCGGAAAATATGTTTCGTCAGGTTCCAGTAATAATGTGTATCTAGAAAGAGAAAAGGTCGAATCCGCGTGTAGTAGAACGAAATAACCGATAAACGCGCACCAGTATTACCTACAAGACCGAATCAGTCTGGAGTACAACGACAAACGTGCAAGATGCGAACCCAGGGATAAAGATGGAGCGACGATGACTTGTGTCACGTTGTAAAAGTTGGAGGACTCCATGGTCGCCTTGATGGTTCCGGCGAGGATCGAGTAGGGACCATCACCGATTGGGGTTACAGGCGATGGTTCGAGCGGGGAATCATACTCGTCGGAGATGGATACTTCGCCTGCCTGACCGGTGTGGACCACGCGCCCGAAAGCATTCAAAGTCAAATCATGCTTGCATGCGACTGGGTAGAGAACTTGAACGAGATGTTGTCGGAGCTCGGACACAGAGCTGGATGCATCTTGAGCGAGGGCGCGCTTGTGTCATGTGTGAACTCACCTATGTTCTGCGATACGATGGTTGACGATGACCGCAGCACGCTCAGGAAGCGCGTTGACTTTGACGCCGCCCTCGAGAATATCTGCGGCCTGAGTTGTTCCCAATATGGCGCTGGTATCAGGTGACAGTTCGAGGAGGCCGCGCTTGAGATGCTCCAGAGCTGTGTCGTCGGATACTGCCCTACGAGCAATGGTGCGGAGTTGGTCTGGGAAAGATGGAGAGTGCTCTGCGAGGCACATGGTGGAGAGGAAGGGAGTTCCGTTACGAAATAGTTGAGGGGCATGAGGGTTTTCCTCCAGTGTAGTGATGAGCTGCGCAAGATATCCAATGCTCTGAGAGCACAAGTTGGTTGATATTACGTGTGTTGTGGACAAAGGGACGTACTGTGTGTTTCGGAGGTATACTGGAATGACCACCTGGGGTATCAACTTGAATGCGGACGTCGAGGTAGCCCTTTTCGGAGAGGGCAGGGAACGCAAAATACACGCCATTGCCATGGTCGGTTATGCTACCTGGATAAGATTGATTAAGAAGAGTGTGAGTGATGAAGAAAGGAAAATGCGAACCGCCTTCGTCGAGAAGCATGGCAAAACCATCACGACCGTATGTTTCTTCGAGGTAAGTAGCAAGATGACCAGCGCCCTATGAATAGATTAAACGTGGGAAGGCAAGTGGATGATGAACGTACTTGTTGACCAGATGTTTCTTCGTCGAAACCAAAAGCGAGTACGATGGATCGAGCGGGAGAATAACCATGTTGAAGAAGGGTGTCTAGGACGATAAGTTTCTGGATGAGTTCGCCCTTGTCGTCGCACGTGCCGCGACCCCAGATCCAAGTGCCTGGATGGCGATATGAGTGTGATTCGTAGGGAGAGGGAGAGGATCACCATCATAATCGCCCGAGTATGGTGAGTGCTCCCATTGAGAGAGAGAGGAAGGATCGACAGGGACGACATCTGGGTGTGAGTGTGAGTGATGATGGGAGATATGATGGCAAGTGACGAGCCTTGGTGGGCAGTTGATAAGAAAGGTTTTGCATCGGTGGAGCCCTGCCAGTGGAATACGAGACCGTAGGTGTTTACCCTTGTGACGTTCAATCTGCCGTATCTGAAAGCGAGATGAAGCAAGGAGAGGATGGGTGGAGACTAGTAACTGACACGACGGGAAATGTTTGTTGTAGATAGTCGTGAAGATCTGCAAACGGGTCCCATACGGGATCTTGGTCGACGGGACCGCCGTCATCTCTAGACTCTGTTCTGCAAAGCGAGTGAGATGAAGGAAAAGAAAGGAAGACGGAACAGACGGGATTTGGATTGCACCTGAGAGCGCGTGGTAAGCGTCGCGCTTGAAGTCGGGGTTAGCGTAGACGACGTTGAGCTCTGCAGCGAGTTGTGCGTGGTGATTTGGGTAGAGCGAGTCGGATTGTTGGCAGAGAAAGTTCGTAGTCGGGTCGATGATCCACTGATGATGATACATGGTGGTTGTAAGAGAGACACGTGACGTGATGAGTACCACTCCGGTTATGAGGGTGAAAGCAGCGGCTTCTTCAACTCTTCTACACGCTATGGACGCTCAGCAGTGCGATCAGTGTCCACCGCAGCAGCCGTCTTGTCTCATTCCTGAATTCACCGCAGAATGCACAGACGAATGTCTCGTTCTCGCTTGCGATGACCCAGATCATGGAGCACAAACCTGTCTCGTCACTGACGGGTCTACCCCCTGCGATGGTACCTGCATCGCCGCCGCCGCCTGCAATGATTGCACCGGCCTCGACGACATCGTGAGCATCTCTCTCTCTCCAAACCACCGCCCATTTGGTCTCACCTCCCTCCCCAGCTCCAGTGTTGCACCGATTTCCATTCCTACCTCTCTCTCCCAAAGTCTCATGACTCTCCACCGTTGGTCCCCTGGGAGACTTCCCTTTCCGACTTGCCTTGCGATTGTACCCGAGACTTTCAATCCGCGTATTCTCCCTCCTCTCTCTCTCTGTCGATACAAGCTCTTATCTCCGATCATTCCAGCGCTTCCTCTTCTCCATCCCTTCCTGCATTCTCACCCCACCTCCATTCACCCTCTCCATTTCCAATACAGTCTACTTCCAAGTCTTTCAGCTGCATGTGGGCAGATTGTAATTCTGTCTTCAACACCCTATCCGGTCTTGTAGGCCATGTCAATCTCCAACATCTTTGTGCCATAGATCCTCAAAATCAATCCCCCACACTACCTCTTCAGTCCCAAGGCGTCCTCTCACACCCTTCCCTTTCTTGTCACTGGGGTGATTGTGCAATGTTCCCGTCCTCGTCTTCTATCCCGTCCTCCTCAACCGCAAGCTCAGACGACCACATTCTCAACGTCCTTGTAACACACCTCATGCAAGATCACCTTGGCGTCAACTATCCCTCCCCCCCTTCCATTTCACGTCAGCCCCCTTCACCCGACCTCCACGACACTTCTGATACCGTTCATCCACCATCCACCTCTCCTCATTCACCTTCACATGATTGCTCAGGTATTCATCCCTGCAAGTGGAAAGCATGCACCCAAGCATTCCCTTCTTGTGATGACCTCACAGCCCACATCGCTTCTGTCCATATCGGAGGTGGAAGAGCTCATTACGAATGTTTCTGGGAGGACTGTAATAGGCACGGTACCAACGGCTTTTCCAGCAAGCAAAAGATATCCAGACATTTACAAGTTCGTGCTTCACCTCATTCCATCCCATCTTGCTCATCATCACTCATTCTAGTCGCACACTGGCCACCGCCCTTTCCAATGTCAGGTATGCAACCAAAGTTTCTCCGAGGCGGCAACCCTCCAGCAGCACATGCGCCGTCACACACAAGAGAGTGAGTCATCTTCCAGTAGATTCCAGATCTCGTACCAACCGTCCACAGAGCCATATGTCTGTGATTTTCCCGGATGTGGAAAGGCCTTTGCTATTACGGGTGCATTGACGATTCACAAACGTACTCACAACGGGTTACGACCGTTCAAGTGTAAATTCTGCGACAGGTAAGCATTTTGTCAATAGCAACTTTCTCCCCTGACATCCCATCATCCCATCCCCAGAGCCTTCTCAGAGTCTTCTAATCTAACCAAACATGTGAGTCGACATGCTCGCTAAATCATTCCGCCCACTTACGCGGTGAAAAGCTTCGGACGCATACCGGCGCGCGTCCATATATATGTACTGAACAAGGGTGTGAGAAGGCCTTTGCTAGACCAGATCAGCTGGCTAGACACATGAACGTGCACCGAAAGAAAAATCCCAAAGGATAATTTGGAAATGGCTTCGCACAAGTGTATATGATATATCGCATTTCCGGCAAGAAAAGCAGATACATAGTGCAAGAGTCGATTACATTAGGAGAGGCGATAAATGATGAATAGAGATAGCTTCAGCATTGCCCATCCAATGCTAGTTGATCGATGCCATGAGCGACATCGACCTGACCGTCACCTTCAAAGACCTCTGGTTGCAGCTCTGGAGCTTTTCTTGATGGTGTAGCTTCCACACAGGGCACTACAGGTGCAGGCGCGAGTCCAAGGGTTCTCTTCGTAGGTATGATACGTCCTGTAACGCACAAAAAATGAGCACCGCGATCGTCACCACAATGGCAAACAACAAAACATGCCCAATTTCTTGAGGTGGTCATACCCTTTCAACCTCGTCTTGTCGAATTCGGGGTTGACAGAGGAACCTTGCTCGAGTGCTACGTAATCGATGCGCTTCGCGAGGAGGAATGCGTCGGTGAGCGTCCATACCGCGTCAGGGACGATCTCGTCGATCCAACGACAGTGGCGCAGAAGCTCACAGCGCTCCACATGAGGGAACCTGGGCTGCGTACCACCATGTTGT
>JBBPNM010000104.1:0-15618 GCA_038090895.1 Boletus bicoloroides
GGAGAAGAGGTTCTTGATGTGAGCCACGTGACCCTCCTTGTGGGCCTGCTGAGCACTCAACGCGGGCTGCAAGCAAGGCACATATCCAGCGAGTAGACAGGCCCAGATGGCGGCCATGTTGTCCTCGTGCTCAGTGAGGTATACAACGATGACTGATCCAGCAGGCTTGCCCCAGGCACGGATGGCCTTGGCGAGGGAGAGGGCGTAGTGATAGAACTCGCTGAACGTCTTCGTTTGGATTGAGGAGTCGTGTGCGGAGGAGGTGATGAAGCCCAGCTCGTGGTTAGGATATTGATAAACGGCCCGAGAGAGAACGTCGAGCAGAGTCTCTAGGATGGGAGAGTCTGAGAGAGAAGCATTAACGCGAGAAGAAATAGCGATGGAATCCATGGGTAATAATCTGGGTGATGCTCTAGATGAAAGGAATGAAAGTTGTGGTGGTCAAGTCTCCTCGAACCATCATCTTTTATACGTTAAGAGTGTAAACCGAATTCGCGTCTGGCTGTGTGAACGACAGGTGGGTAACGTCCCCGGATCTGGGATGAACCCGAACCAAGTTGATTAGTCCCGCTCATTCGCCGTCCGTGTGCAGCGCTGATCGAGCAATGCAGCACTTGTCCGACTCATACCACTCGAGTCGGGGCACTGGTCAGCACCGGTCGATGATAAGATGACCCTGGTGGAGTAAGACAGGCGCGCTGCACGACCTAAAGCGTATCCAACCAAGCGGAGATGACCCTGCAAAGGCGATGAAGTTCAGAAGAGTCGAGGATGCGAAAGTTGTTAGCCGGTTTGATCGAATCACCGAGTCGCATCCTTCTTTCGACCCTCGACTCACGGACCGCTGAGAGGCTCATGGGCCACAGCACGGGGGGGCCTTGCGCCGATACTAATCACTAAATCGCCAGAGTATCGACCTTCCGGAGTCGAGCGAGAAGCCATTCATGGCATCGACCGTTGCCAGTTCATACCGCAGTTCGGGCTTATCCTTGGTTAGCGCCTTGGCAACTTATGTGTTTTTCCAATGCAATCCACAGCCAGTCTCTACCGAGATCTTCGGAGTAAGCTACGATCGGACTTGCATAGCCCCATGCCAGTGATTACTGATCATTCTTCGGCTTCTCAAGCTTGATTAACATGTAAAGTTCAAGCTGGCAAAACGACTTGGCGTTTCCACACAGGTTTCCTTGCTGAATCATGAATTCTGGTGTGTGCGGATGCTTTTGGAGATACTCACAATTCCCGCTGGCTGTGTCGGAAAGCACGCACCCAGGATAGTGGCGATTCAGAGCCGAGAAGCCGACGCGGAGATCTGACCCTGCCTATCGATATCTGATAGACCGCGCACGCACTCATTAACATTTGCAAAATTCAGCTGAGCGCATGAGTCTCTAGTCACCCGGAATACCGTGACTTGGCGGTAGTTGATTGAAACCATGGAGCCATAGGCTGTCCCTCCAACCTGAAGTCCTTGGGCGTGTCAGCCCGATCTCCCTCGCTGATCCTCCTCTCCTGCCATAGTTCCCGGTACACCCGCTGCTCTGCTCCACAGAACAACGACGGCGGACAACGCAGCAGCATCGCGATCCAATAGACTCCCGTCCTATTCTCCTAGAGCTCGTACGGCACGGGCGCGAGCCACCTATTCTTCTCCACCCCTTTCTCTTCTATTTCCTTGCCCTCCGCCTCGTCGCTTTCATGCACCTGCATCAGCTTAATCAAGTGCCCGACAGATTCGTACACTTCGCCTGTACAACAATGTTGTTATCGTCGGCTCACATGGCATCTCCCAGGCCGACAGAGTGCGACAATGAAAATGGAGAGAAGTGACGCACCCGTACGTGGGCCTCTGCCCTTGTCATCGTACTCAAGATTTAACCCGTCATAGTAGTCGTAGCTCAGATTCCAAAACGTCTCTTCCCTCAGAACCCTATCGCGAACAGACTCTGTACGATGTCCATACGTTCATCAGAGTCCTCCTGCGACGCAAGCAAGGGAAATGCAACGACACACCATCCGTTGCTAGGAAGCCCAACACAGTACTCGCAATGTGAACCACGCCAGCGTGTCGGTCCTTGAGCAGGTTCAACAAACCTTCGACGATCGTAGCGCGCAGATTCTCTAAGTAGACAAATCGTAAACGTTTCGTGAAGAAACAGGGTGCGATCTGCCGAGTTGACTATACCTTCTGCAGAGAGGAAGCGCAATGTTTCCATCGCGATCCTTTGAACCCTCCGTTGTGGTGCACGCAATGCGTTTACCACGGGTGGAACCAAACCCAGCCTCTCGCCACTTGGAAGTGCGCTTCCATCCTCATCTACAGAGGGGTAAGTACAAAATTGGAAGGCGGGAGAGAAGGAGATCAACCAAATCTAGCGATAACCCGTAGGTAGTGCAAACCTGCATAAGTACTTTCGTATTGTCCAGAACCGATCATTTTGCGCAAAACATCGATGGCTCCAGCTTTCAGGACTGCAGATCGCAAACGTTCTGCGAACCCAAAAAGTTCGTCAAAAGTATCCCGAGCCAAACCATCGTGTGGAACTGACCACATTCAAGTAGTTCGGATAGGACCTGGAGGCCATCTTCACCTCGCAGACCGTCGAACCAGCGATTCTGAAGCATGTTCACGATAGCCGCACAGGCACCGGATTCGTCGTCGGATACCATTACAGCAACATCATCTGACCGAACGGATAAACGAACCATCCTAGTCGCTGTCCGCAAGAGTGACCTACCGATCTTCACGAGACGCACAAGCGCTGAGGCAGCAGAAAGAGTAGCAGATTTCTGGTTGAGCTGATTGACGAGGACAGGGATCGTTTTCGCTGCCTTGATCGCTTCTGTCACTGCCGTCCTCACTGCCGTTGTGACCTTGAGTGTTTGACCAAAAGAGATACAGCAAGCCATGACGCCCGCGCACCTTGTGTAATCCCAAATGTCACCAAAGCGATGATAGCACCATCGCGCTTGCTTGGGAGATGACTCTGCGCTCGTTGCGCGAGTTTTCCCAGATAACCGTCCCGGAACAATACATGCTGGATGTCATCTTCGTGGAAAAACTAGTCACGAAAATAAGGTTGATCAGAGATGGGATCATGGCCATACCATGTTGCACAAATTTGACCAATGCTTGACATGTTACTTGCTTGGTCTCGTCAGAACACCGATCAAGCATGTCAAGGAAGGTGGACAGCACTCCGAATTGGAGCATGGTCTCGCGTAAATCATCTGTAAATCATTGTTGAAAACATATTCTTGTCGTGTTCACTCTCGTACAGACCTTCTGGGAGAAGGGAGCAAAGGATACGGGTAGCCGCTGGTGCGACAAAGTCGTCAAATTGCTTGACCAGTTTGAGAAGGGTAGCAACGATAGGCCCCGATTTCATAGTCGTCCTGCCGCTCTCTGGGACACGTCAACGAAGGGTCAAGAGACTACAAGAACATACACACTATCCTTCGCCAATCCATCCACGACACTTAACACGGCGACCAGCACAGGGCTGCCTGCAGAGATCGACGTAAGTCTCGCATCCGATCGCTCAGACCGTGTCACTTGCAGTTTGAACGCAGCGCCTCAGTAATATCAGTCACCAAATCTATGTCGATGAGTTTCTTGGCAAATTCGTCGTCCACTGGTATATTATGAGCAAAGATGCGTACAAGGCTGAAGAGTATCGGCGTACGCTTCATTAACATGGACAAGGCTTGTGCGCTGTGAAAAGCAACGGTAGAAGTCCCCTCCTCATGTTTGACGATACGTGTGTTATCACAGAATTGGACGAGCATCTTCAAGTTCGCATCGCTGATCAGACCTCCCTTCAATTCCGTCCGTTTGCAAAGAGACGGCATGCACATGCAAGCACGACGACAATCTTTGTCGCTGTCGCTCTTTAAAAGCTCGGAGACATCTTTCATAATTTGTTGTCCGAGTTCGCCTTTAGTCGTCTCCAAAGGCCAATCCCATTCTAACTCGCAGTAGGTGACCGCGGTGCTGAGCCGCACCGCTGTATCTTTGCTCTTCAAAAAGGTGGCCAAAGTTTGTTTTGCGTCCTGATAGACACTGATAGCGTTTTTGTACACATCTAAGTATGTATCGTCGTCAGCACAGAGGGATGTACGAGATATGAACCCACCGAAGCTCGCCAAGAAAGCGAGGCGGTCCAACGCATCCAGGATGGATTGTCCTCGTTTAAGATCGTCGAGTAGCGTCCGAACGAAACCTTCATCGAAAATGTCCTTCTCCCACAAATCCGGCAGATTCTGAAGGCGCTGATGACTGGTTGCGTCATTCCAAAACATAGGCTCTGGCCACCCTGTGGGGTTGTTGTAGAATTGGGCACAAGGCTTGTAGTTGTTCTTGAAGAGTGCGGACACGTGAACCTTTTGTCCTGGCAGGATTCTCCGGGGATCCCCAAAGTGAGGCCTAGTGATAGTGAGACGGAGGTCTAAATGATAATAATCCTACTTCACTTCGAAGTATGCCTGTCTGAATTGTAATACAGCAAACGTCTGAGAGGTAACAGTTCCAACAGCCACCATGCGAATTTTAGTGAAGGCGAGATTTGCTTGTTCAAGTCATCGATCTTCCACATCACGTCGACAGGCTCCATTTCCAGCCCAGCAGCGACAGCTTGACTCCGCATCCACAACAGGGGAATGTCCCCAGACTGGAGTTTCTCATTCTGTCTGTTCCCACCGCCTCTTTACGACCTCGACGTCAGAAAGGAGACCTCGGTCGGATGATGACAGACCTACACGTCTGAATGACAGCCCGCAAACCAGACCTCTTTGATACGCCCGTCGTCACTACAACTGGATCGCCCACCGTATACATACTCGGGCAAAAACTTGACACGTCGCTCGTCCAAAGCCAGGGCATGCCGGAAATAGCAAATATGTTCACAGGAAGTCGTCGTGCAAGGCAACGTCGTGCTCCTGCCAATGCCAACCGACGACACAGTGTCCCTGAAATGGTCGTAAATGAATACATGTCGAGGCAATCAAACCTACGAAAAGACTCACCATACTCCGACGAAGTGGATATGAACGTCGCTTCGACAGAACGTCTTTTGGAACGTTTTCGCCAAGACAGCATACTTGGCCTTCTTCTCGGACTCTTTCGTCATAGGTTGGCTGATGACACTGGCGGGTCTTGTCAAGCTCGAATCATCATCGTCCGTTTTCGAATATAAATCGAAAGCACTACGAATGCATTAGATGTGTACGAACCAGAAGAACGAGCGACCTTACAATGGTATCTGTTCGTTGTTTCCTGGGAGAAGTAGCCCGACCTTTGTAGTCTCAGTTGACGATGGAACAGACAGTGGTTTTTATTAGGAAACAAACTCACTCGAGCAATCATACCCGCCAAGGCTCGGACTTGGTAAGCACCACGCGAAAAGCCTGGAGCACGTATAAGATACATGTAGCATCAATACGATGAAACGAAATCTTTCACCGAACAAAAAAATCCTATCCCCATTTTGATAGTTGTCTGAAAGCCAGCGATAGGAAGCCATGATGACCTTGTGTAGGTTCCTAGTCCAGAATGAGATCATCCGCTATAGAACCTCATGTGACGACGTACCGGCCAAAGACCATGTCCAGGTCATTGGATAATCGATGACGCAGGGATGCGCCGGTAACCTTTGCGATCGCACCCAGCCCGCTGCTGTAATACGTGAGTTGTCTGTCGCTCTTCGTGATGTGACTGTAGAGTTCGACGATATTCGTATTCTAACGAACGAATGCGGGTTCGTGACGTGAGTCAAGCAGTCTCGAGTGTCTGTGTCAGCGTCACCTTGATACCAAACTGATTCGACGTGCCGTCAATGCACACCACGAGATTTCTCGAGCTTTCATATTCGTGTTCCGGACATCTGAACGTTCGAGGGATTCGAGTCGAGCCCTCCTGGGTCGTCATTGCAAAAAAAGGATGAGTAACTGGTGTCCTCGAAATATAAGGAGTCAACGAGCGGTGGAAGCGGTGGTGGGTTGTTTCGAGCTAGCCAACGCGGTCGACGCACTGGATTGTATGCTGAGGAAGAACACGAGTTTCGCCTCTTGGAAACAACGTGCTAACTGGATGGAGGACGCTGACATATGAATAGTCGTCACTCATTGGTGTAGATTAGCGCGCGTTCCTTGCAATGGGAATCCCATGTATTAACTTGCTGTCCGGGACCGTGACGGCTTTCATCGCACTGGTGGGTCACTTGCATGCACATTGCCAACGCCAATATGATGCACGTTGAGCTGTACATTGTTGAGGATGTTGTTGGCAGACAACAGTGCTCAGGGGTGAAGAACAACAAGGTGACCAAGCAACTTGATGGTGTGATATAAATCGGATACGCGATCCAGACTTACAACTCCAACTTCATGCGTGCCTACTACTTTGACAACATTCCCGGCGACCAACGCCTTCCCCACGACTCCGGTACACCCGTGGACGACAAAGTCCTCGCTTCTATCGGTGTCCTCCACTGGCACATCCCTGTCCCTGCCCCCACGACAGGCGACTACGCCCAAATTGACGCCGTCGCCCGTGAGCGCGGATACAAGAACAGGGATGTTATCACCATCACTAAAGAAGGTCTCGGCGATCTCTACGAGGCAAAACTCAAGAACTTCTATGAGGAGTCTGTTTTTCTCCTGGGTTCCAGACTTGAATGTTGATCAGAGATCATGTTCTACAGGCACATGCATGAAGACGAAGAGATTAGGTATATCCTCGAGGGCAGTGGCTTCTTTGATGTTCGCGGTAAGCCCCGTCTACGACTGAGCACTCATACTCGCTTCTTACCCTGACTGATCCTGCACTGGGCACGTGTGTCTATGGATAGATCATCCCACCGATAAGTGGATCCGATGCGCACTCGATACTGGTGACCTCATGGTCCTTCCCGCTGGCATCTACCACCGTTTCACGCTTGATGAAACGAACATGATCAAGGCAATGAGGTTGTTCAAGGCAAGATCCCCATCGACACAACACCAGTCGTGTCTCGTACTCACCCATTGTGCACTCATTCCCCAGGACGAGCCCAAGTGGACGCCTTATAACAGGGGCGAGGCCACAGACATCAACCCATACAGGGTAGAATACCTGAAGAACATCGATGTATACTGAGCCCTGTCGGGTCATATTATTCCTGTATGAATATGTACCAGTCTTCCCCCACCGGTTCCCTCAAGGCCATCAGTGAACGTTTGAACAATGGCATCTTGGCCAGTGGGTCTCCAAGCTCGAAATACATACCAAATAATAATAAATTGGTCTGAGAGTAGTCTAAGAGGTAGACCCAACTGAAGGACATTCAACCGTTCCCGCGGACCCTGCCCCAGATGTTTGAAGCGATTTGTTCCATTCGATGACTTTTGGATGTGCCACGACCTGACACACATTCTCGGATCATATCCCCCAACAAGAGGAAATTCGACACACCTTCTTAGGGTTAAACCGCAGGACTTGCAACCCATCCAAGGATGCAGCCCGAGAGAGAGCGACATAACTCTGACCTATACCCCCTTCAGTGTGGGACTACAAAACTGTCCACCGCTCCATCTTACCTTTCTCAAACACTCTCCCAAGGTCGACTCTCACCCGCTGGATGGTCTGACCTTGGCTTTTATGGATTGACATGGCCCAAGCAAGGATCAGGGGTATCTATGAAAGGGTAATATAAGCGGTCTTGGTCGATTGACAACAACAACCCACCTGCATCCGTCGCGCAAGTAGTTTCCCTTCAGAGTCCTCCACTCTGAACTCCTCCCTCATCACAAGCACTGCTTCCTTGCCTCCCTCCGGTGTCGGAAATTCTACAACTGGGAACGCCTCCTCTTCTTTCTGCGATACAGGGAACTTACCCTTGGCTTCCAATTCCCCTTTTTTGGTATTCTCTTTCTCTACAGTTCCCTCTGTGGGGTTGACCAAACCACCATCCGGCCCCGTCTTCACTTTACGAACGAATCCCGACGCTTTCGCAGTCCCAGGCCGTTTATTGTCGTTCTCCCCGTGAGTCATACTTATGACATCACGGCACCTAAAGAAACCAACCACCTGTCCGACACATCCATTCACAAGCATCTCGTCGACATTTTTGACGAGCATCACTTGGGCCCCTTTCTTGAGCTCAAGTGTCTTTTCTGCGAGAATCCCAGAGAAAAGAGCTTCACGTTTATCGCTACCTGATGGTGCACTCGTAGGTCTGTGTGATGTGTGACTTGGACCGGTTCCCGGTTTTGCGGAAATGGACGAGAAGGGGTGTTTGTTTGTTGTTGATGTGATACCTGGGGAATTGGGGAATGTGTCATGCGAGTGGAACAAGTGAAGAGCATATGGCAAGGCTTTGAGACGGGTAGAGTTTGCATTCGATACTTCATGCCTCATGGGGAACAACTCCGTCGGCAAGATATTTGGTGCCGATGTTGGGGGAGGCGGGAGTGGCCTCGAGAGGGATTTGAATATTGTGCACGCATCCGCAGAAATCGCTCCGTGTCGCATCTCATTTAGAAGGGACACAAAATCTGAGCAAGTCACGAGGTTCAAGGCATACAACTAACCAGAGAGACAGTGCTTACGGTTATCCTTTTGACGGAACACTTTACTGAGCGTGATGGTATGCTCTATGCATGACTTCCAAGCCTCGCTTTCGAAGGCGAAGAAGGCCTCTCCCTTGCACACGGGCGGGAGTTGGAAAAAGTCGCCAGTGACCACGAGCTGCAAGCGATGAGCTAGCACCCATACTCAATGAACACGCATATACGCACCTGAATGCCTCCAAATGGCTTGTTCGTTTTCTTTCGAAGGCGTTCTGCCAACGCGGCAAGGGTGTTGAACAAGTGTCCATCAAGCATAGATACTGTAAATACCACGATACTTGACATCAGAGAGCTGACTGTGACACACACACGACTCACTTTCGTCGATGACCATTATCTTGACATTTTTCCATCGTCGAAGTGCAGGCGTACATGTTCGTATACATCTTATCTGAGAGTCAATATTGTTGTTCCCCGGCGTCACAGCACCCCAGGAATGAACTGTCATTCCTGAACAAATAAATCAGACTAATGAGAACAACCAGCACCGCGTCACCACACTTACCTCCAATGTTGGATGCCGCCATACCGGTGCTCGCCGTGACAGCGATATAATCTGGTTTATTGGCGTGCTTGCATCTTAATGCCGATATGATCGCCCTCAAGAGCAATGATTTTCCTGTGCCTGTATCCGTACCAACCATCAATGCGTCGGCCACTGTCGTCCAGTGCATGGACTGTCCAGACTACGACGAGCGAACACGGACCTGCGGATCCCGTAAAGAACACATTCTTCCCTTCTTCCACGACGAGCTGAAGCACGCTGCACTGCTCTTCGCTAAGCTTGGCGACGGATGTTGTCTTGTCGGTGCCACAGGTGGTACTGAGCGAGATGCGTGGGTTGAAGAAGGCATTGATTTTTGGCTGTTTGGACGGATGATTGAGAGGTTTATCGAGGCCATCGGCGTCGTTTCTATCATTAGACTTGCGCTTCTTGACGTTACTGGAGACCGGCTTGAGTGGTGGCTTGCGAGACGCCATCGGTGAACGTGAATGAATAAAACACGACGCGACAACAAAACACGTGTGTCACGTGCGCTGACTTTTCCGGACCTCAAAGACACTACCCACACTCATCTCTAGTCCCAGCTGGCTCCATGTCATCGCGAAGCCCTGGAACGGCGCAATAAACGTACGCCGTACGAACCAGGTGCGCTTTGCGTAACAAGTCGGACGCTAACTTCCCCACATCATCCCATGACATGGCATATCTCGCCATGTTCAAGAGTACTTCCCTTGATTACAGCAACATGGCATGGAGAGACGCATTTGTGTGCTGCTTGTTGCATCCCATTCGACATACCTCCAAAAATGTTCTCCGTCGGACCATCGCTTTCCGTCTCTCGAGTCCCGCTAGTGCGACCGAACTCTCTAATCCGCTGACCAGTCACGAAACGCCTGAAATAGCATTCTTTACCGATATACCCGCAGGATTACATTAATATCGAGGTCTCACTGGCACGCGGTGTCCTTCGGCGCGAGATGGTGGCATTGGCAATTGTGCTTAGCGTATAAAAAGGGGGAGAACAGGACCGCAAATGTTGTCTTGGACAACCACCACCGTTCTCGTTCCATCCTCTTTCCATCTACGATCATGCGCGCCTACTTTATGGATGACATTCCCGGAGACCAGCGTCTCCCACATGACTCCGGCAAAGAAGCATCCGATGACGTCCTCAAATCCATCGGAGTCTTGCACTGGCACATCCCCATTGACGAAACAGGGACGTACAAAGACGAGGTACTTAAAGTCGCCAAGGAGAGAGATTACAAGAATCACGACGTCATTGCGATCAACAAGGAATCTCTCGGAGACGAATTCGAGACAAAGATCAAGAACTTCTATCACGAGTAAGACCTCGTTTGCAATCACCCCCTCCACCCTCCAGATCTGATATACGCTATTAGGCACATGCATGAGGACGAGGAAATCAGGTACATCCTCGAGGGCACTGGATACTTTGACGTGCGGGGTACATATTTCTGTTCGATGCCTGGACCCACAGGGTGTTGATAGTCCTTACCAGAGCATGCTACTGAGGCATGGATTCGTTGTCATATGGGGGCTGGTGACCTTATGGTGCTCCCTGCCGGCATCTACCACCGCTTCAGCCTTGACATGAAGAATCGCGTACGAACCATGAGGTTGTTCAAGGTCGGTGTCATCCTCCCGGTATGTTTTCATTCTGAGACTGATAGGTTGATCACACATGTAGGACGAGCCCAAGTGGATTGCACACAACCGCGGACAGGAGACCGACCTCAACCCATTCCGTATCGAGTACCTGAAGGGCATCAAGGTCCAGTGAAATGTCGTCACTGTCTATTTACGTTATCTTGTATCGTCCCACGTATTCCCGGCGTCCCGCGTAGGATCAGAATATTACTGTGACTACACACGATACGCTGAATTCGGACACCTATGTTTTGACTGGAATCCTTACAATACTGCGCACACATTTGACAATGGAGGGTTTCGGGTATGCAGCCATTCTCGAAAATGGTTTCACGTCATGAGCCGCGACGACTGATTGGTGCTTGGTACGTCGCATCGACAATTAAAGTGTCCATATATAATCCAATTGACTTGACTTGTGACCCGAGTCGGATGTCCGACTCGCCGTCCAAATGGGTTTGGTTGGAATGATTACCCGTCGATTCTGAAATCATTTAATTAAATCCGACTCGGTTCCCTGTCAGAACGAGCTGATGGCCAACGCATCACATGCCAGTGGTCCGACTATTTATTACCGTACCCATCCTGCGTACGCCCGCTTTCTTTTCCCTTAAACCCGTGTTGAAGACTCGGTCGTCACTTTCTCGCCGTTCTCATGCGTCGAATCGCGCTCGCTGGTTTCATCAGTCCATACCTCCTCACCGGAGCTCTCGCTCAAACATGGTACGTATGCCATCGTCCAAATGACGTTTGTCGTTCGTTATTGTAAAACAAAACGTTCAGGTGCGGGAAGCACTACATGTCCACCCAGAGCCCCGTTGCGCCAGGAGGTAATTTCCCACTTCCATCCCCGTCCCCAGATTCCCTCCTCGCTCTCCGGTGCGCACCCGCCATCCGGCCCTACCTCGCGGAAGACGTCTGGTCGCCGGCAGCCATCCTCATCGATGCCCCAGTCGTCTACTACGAGATCGCCAATGCAGAACCTATCCAACTATCGAGCGACTACACCCTGCTCGACGTGACAGTCAGCCTGGATGGACGGACCCTCGCGACTGGCTTCGTGCCACTGAACGCGACTGCATACGAGTTGCCGTTCAGTCTGGAGGGTATCACGCCACAAAAGGCGGGGTACAACCTCTCCTGCAAAGCAACGTATGCGCCTACATCACAAACGTTCTCGGCAACGACGGCGCTGTCTGTGATACCCAACCCGACGAACAGCTCGGTGACCAAGATGGATCTTCGTACAGGCGCGTTATTGGCCAAGCCTGCCACTGGGCTTGGAGGGACGTACGAACCAGTGTTCCCCATCGGGTTTTACACCGCGTTTGGTGGGTATCTGGAGACGAACCTTTCAGTGATCAATGAACTGAAAGAACAAGGGTAAAGTTCCATTCGTCAGGTTCCCCATATGTATTAGATGCTTACGCTCGTTTACAGGTTCACGATCGTACGTCCATCCTCGGCCAGAGAATATCACTATTGACGTCAGGAACAGATACACCCAGTTCCGCCATTCGACAACTTGACCGCGCTGAATCTGGTCATTGACAGAATGCAAGAAGTTGGACTATACCTCATGTATGACATGCGCTATACCTACATGAACTCTACCTCCGTCACCGAACAAGTCAATGCGATCAAAAACCGCCCGAACCTACTCCTTTGGTACACCGGGGACGAACCTGATGGCACCTCAGACCCCCTCAATGCGACCACGATCGCCTATGATTTGATCTACAGCCTAGACGGGTATCATCCCGTCAGTCTAGTCCTCAACTGCCAGGACTACTACTGGTCTTCGTACACAGCCGGCACAGACGTCGTCATGCAGGACGCATACATGGTCGCAAACAATGTCACCTGGTCCAACGAATGGAACACGGCCTGCACGCCTGACTATGGCGACTGCGGTTGCGACAACTGCCTGAGCATCGCTGCAGGGGATACCGCAGCTGTGCCGCCCAATTCGACGTATTATGGTGCCGAATACGTCCCCGCAAACAGCGGTATCGGGACATACTTTGACATTAGTGATCGGGTAGCAAGCTTCAAGAATCGCTTGGAAGTGATGGGTTGGGAGCGTACCAAGGCTGTATGGACTGTTCCCCAAGCGTTTGGAGGCAGCCAGTGAGTAGCCTATCAGCTAACCAAAACATTAACATTTTGCTGACCAGGCATTCCATCGTGGTAGATACTGGTTGCGGGCGCCGACGGGCGAAGAGTGGGTGCTACAGAGCATCATGGGTATCAACCAGGGTGCGTTGGGCGTCGTTCCTTGGGACGACCCGACGCCGGCAGATATCAAAAGCGCCGCGTCGGCATTCGCGCTGAGTCTACCAAAGATCACGCCCTACTTGTTCAATCCAGTGTCGGTGCACACTGCGTACGTTATTGGGGCAGCTTCTGTGGCGACGTGGAAGACGGGAGTGGAAACATTCGTGTTGGCGACGAATACCAATTATGTGAACCAGACGGTCAGCTGGGAGGCGTTGTACCTTGAGGGGGCTGGTGTAACGACGGTGTTTGTAAGTGGGGTTGCGGAGACAGTACGGGGTGGGTTTACGCTGGGACCAGTGGGCTCTGGGGCATTCGTGGTTGCTGCATAAGGTGTTTCCACTGGACAGCGTATAAAAATGAAAGAGCATGACGAATGCACATTCTTGTGGTTTGCAACGACACAATGTGTATATACTAGATGATGAGTGTGCGACTTGACTAGGAGACTAAGGATGTCGTATGCTCCATCGTTACTTGCAGTGTTTGATGTTCATAACAGAAGGGTCTACAGCTTGACAAGATCTTTCCTATGCTCGAGGTGCGCTAGAGTCATACCATACGTGGTCCTACGGCAAAGATAGCCTGAATTAGTGCACAACTCACTCCATCAAGATAGAAAAAGAACTGTCAGAGTGAACTGTATGTCTCGACATGGAAGTTAAGACAGGGATAACTGAAGAAATAATACTGTCTCATCCTTGGAAATTCCTGGGGTTCAGGGTGCATAATTATGTTGAAGACTCACCGGCAGGAACAAGGGTCACAAGTTGTGGCAGCGCCGGAGTCGAAGCAAATTTTTGTAGTTCTTGCAGAATTTAGGGCAGGCACCATCTTTTGACTGCTGAACTCAGTCAATGCACATATTGCGCTCGTACTGGGTACGATTGGTGGCTTGCGCTTCGGAATCAGGCGCTTTCCGCTCATCGTCTAATGGTGTAACCGTTTTAGTGCTCTTATGCGGTCGTGGACATTGGATGCATATCCTTGACCTCACATGGTCCGTGTAAAGCAAAAATAATAAATATCCATAGACTTGGTCTGCGAGAACCACAGCACGGCAGACCATCATGGAGCACGCAAATGTAGTATCTAGTTTACGGGCACGAACTTCCATACTTGATTGTTCTGCTGGGGTTCGGCAACCGGATTCAAGGCAATCTATGTACGGAATGACCACAAGAGAGTTGTTAGCACAAAGCATCTTTGCACGGATTAAAAAAAGGTGTGCACTCACCCCAGATCCGTTGAAGCTGTCCTTAAGAGTCCACACGAAGGGGGAATCGAATGTGGAAACCCTTAAACCCACAGAAGCCGTCAATTGAATATTGAATGGAATGGTGTAATAGCAGAAGTGGGAGCACTACTGACAGGTATCCACCCTCAACATCAGTTGGAGCCACAGTCCATAATGTCGGATCACTGGGGTTACCAACCAATTGTATACCCTTGGCAAGACCCTAGATTAGCATGTTGTTAAATATAAGTGTGAATAACTAACGTTATAAGTCTCCTCTAAGGATGCATATGTCTCAATTGCGTGGTTGGCCAAGGTGAACTGTCCTGGGATCCCATTTTTTACTTCCCACTAACGACAGAGCAAAATGGATTCCGTGCATGATCATCAAAAGTGAATTTATAAGGATGAGAGCATGAACATACCTGCAGATAGTCCGAGTAATCAGGGTCAATGTTATAAAAACCCCCAACGAAGCCATCGACTCCATTGACCAAGCCAACAGCCAGTGAAGGGTCCTGGTACTGAACATTGACGATTTTGTATAAATCGTTGTTGATAGACACCGACATGACAGGGCTTAGATGAGGTGCAGATGTGACAATGGAGGTAACATACCCAAGCAAATTACAGAGGCTCTTTATATGCTGCAAAATTCCTGCAGAATGAAAATTCAACGTTCAACTCCAGCTTATTCGGCTTAAGACTGCACCTACTATGTAAAACAAAAGCCTTTCATAACATTAGCAGAAGCGATTTGTTACGTTGCGACACATACTATGACTCATCAATGTAAGATCCGACTGAGAAGAAAAACAAAATTGAGTCACGGTAATGCGAAACGGGACATACCATCGAAACATGGGAGGCAGATACGACTCGTGATGCATGAATCATCCCGGATCGAGTAGCCTTGAGTAATACATATCTCAATAGGACAGAACGGCTGTCAATTCCGCTTTTTTTTGGAGGGGAGGAACTTGAACGCACCGATTCGTCGTTTGGGGACTCATCGTCAGAGTAATCGACAAGTCGAGACGATAGCTTTAACCAACTCAGCAAGACTCCTAGACCATCATGCATCATCGTTGATACTGCCACCTCCGAGTCTCACCGACCTGCACCATATTTGGGGATTGAGAAGGCACGATATTGCACCTGCGGCAGTCGGCTGCTCAAGCACTCATTTGCCGCAAGCACTCCCATAAATTTCTCTTTTTTATTTTGCCATCAGACCACACGGTTTCGGTTTGCTATGGAGTACGATAGTTTTCGCTGGCAGCTCCCTTCAAGTTCCCCATACACGAATCATTCGATCCCG
>JBBPNM010000105.1:0-15591 GCA_038090895.1 Boletus bicoloroides
CCCGTTGATGATCAGAATCTAACCACACTAGGTTGCCTCGTTGTCGCAACATTTACGGAATTTTGCTTCTATGCCGCGAAGTCACCGCACTTGGATTGCCACATAATACATTGATGGTACCCGTCATGGTATAAGGAATTGTCAAAGAGTACGTTGACACGGCAAAGATACGGAAATCCTGGTCGTTACTTGAAGCACTGGCAGTCACGACATTTGAGGGTAGTCTCATGTATTGCGCAAACTGCGGGGGAAGACAAACGCCGGCGATTGCTAAACCTCACCGTATTGGTGACGGGGTGAGTACCCTCGTTCAAGTACCTTTTGGCCGACTTCTTCCTTGGCTTCTTACGCTTTCCAGGCCCCTTCCTTCGTGACTGCCATCCTCCTTCCCTCTGTGCGCGAGCCTAGTCTTCATGAGCTTCGCAAACTCGGCAACTACCTGAACACGCCTCGCAGAATGCTCGCTAACGAGCTTGGATGTGATTGATTGATTGATGGCAGGGTTTTCTGTAACCCCGAGTCTGAGAGTAAGTCGCAAATTGGCCCACACATGGGGCTCCATAGTGCCTTTATCCAATCTATAGCCCACCAGGGCGGCTTGGTCTGCCCCTTTCTGGCGTGCTTGTGGTCCTATTCGGCTGTGTGCTGACTGCGGCCCGTTGGGTGTCAGAAGTCTGAATTGGACCCGAACGACACCCTGAGTACCTTGCACAATGCTGTAGTCGTTGACTCTTGTATTCGATCGATGGCACTCAGGACCGCCTCCCCCACACCCAGCTGCAGCATGGTCGCTTTGCATCCCACATGAGTCGTCCAAAAGGGTTCATTGGCCGTGTAGTATGCAGCATACAAACTGCATATGCGATGTCGAAGTTTGAGCTCCGAGAATACACTGCTAATACTGGGACTTCGGAGGAGGCTTTAAACGAACTGAACACAGACATGTTCCAACTTTGTATGAGGCCGCATGAATTGAATGCGGTGTTGGCTCCCAGTATGATCGCGGAGTGATTGGCCCTTCCATTTGTGGCAGCACCGCCGGCAGCCTGCTTTAATTCTGCCAAAAGCGCCTGCCATTGGCAGTGGAAGGTGAGAGTACTGCAAAAAGCTGTACAACGTCACGCCGACAGGCAGAGACAAGCTGAGCTGACGTTGCTGTACCTTTTTCTTCTAGAAACTCGCTGGTTCTACAAGTCAACAACTGGAGAATGTGGCCATTGCCTCCAAGTCAGTGCCAGTAAACGTACTATAAAATCTTGTCGGGTCGATGAGTGCAGAAAGCCACTCCTCTATCACAGCTAAGCAACAGCACTTGATTCATAGACCATTCTCTCTCATCGACCAGACGTTTGGCACTTGTGCTGCACAACATGTTCATCCCTCAGACCGACGTATTCGACAGCCGTTCCACCATCATGCCCTCAATCTCACACGACAAGCCGTCCCGCTTCTCCCTTGATATGTCTGGTGTACTAGCTGGTCTGTTGGGCGGACATGACGCCGTATCCGCCATGGTTACAGTGCACGTCTACGGGAACAGGCGTTGGTTGGGTTGGTACAACACCCCGGGATCATTGCAGATAGCAAAGCGATTCCGCTCCTTCGTGAAATCCGCGTCTTCTCGTGGCAACATTTCACCAAAGTCCCTCTCCGAGAGCATCCACACGGACCCCACGAAATTGCTCGAACTAGACAGTTGCAGGGGGCCCAAGTTCCGCGCCGCGCACTCGGGCACTGTTATCGAGGAGACTAGCTACTTGGCTGCGCTCTTCATGAAGGAATGTGCCGCTTGGCGGTCGGAGGGGAAAGTGGTCCCGGGGAGAAGGACGCAGCCCGTCGGGATTACCATCGCTGATCTCGGTCAGACCCCTGCCTCCGAGATGCGCCCCGCATATTCCAGTGCTTCCACCCTCCTCTTCGCCAGCATCCCTATTGCTACCAGTGTTGGCACGTGTGCGCTTTGCGCTCTTTGCGAGGACTGGTATGCATCTTCGTTGATCCTCGTGGGCATCCTCGCGAGTGGAGTATCTTGCTTCGTCCTTGGCTCAGCAGACCTTATGTTCACCCACCCCGTGCCTGCTAAAGGATCGCCTGTCGGTGACGGAATCCTGACTTCGGACAAGGACATTGTCTTGCTGAAAGGTACAGAGGGCGCCGTCAACTCCATCACCCGTGGCAGCCTCTCCCTTCGTTTCTCGAGCGGAGGCCATTACAACCTCATCCGGTGGTGTTCCGTCCTCTTCTTCATCCAATGTATCACCCAGCTCCTCCTCATCCCGCAAGCGTCGTCGTTTGGCCAAATCATGTTCCTCACTTCGCTCGGTGTCTCTGCGCTCTACAACGCGTCGCTCTCCTCTTTGGACAGCGAGAAGATCCATCGGAAGCTCCTGTTCGAGAGGGTACTCGAGAACCCGAGACTGACCAAGTACACGTTGGGCACCCGCACCACTGCAGTAGTCTTCATGCTCCTTGTCCTGAAGCTGCAGGATCCGACAGGACTTCTCAACGAACTGCTCCCCAACGACACCAAGGTGTGGAGACAGTGGAAAGCGACGATCTTGGAGCAGCTCCATCTCCCCAGCTATCAGTCATTCCTATCTGAAAGCAAAGTTGGCCGCCATGTGGACGGATTTAGTGAGCAAGAGCAGGATTTGCTAGCACTTCTCTACGAGGATGCGCGGGCGGCGTACAACGGCTACAGGGACTATCTCCGAGTCGATTCGCTGTGATTGATTATAACTTATCTTCTCTATCTCGATCTTCTCTGACTACCAGTGACCCATCCATGTAGCTATTAGTTTGATACCCGACCAGACGGACGGTCTTCCTCATATATCATAACCTGCAGCATTGTTGATTCAGTTTCGACGAAGATAATTAGTACTTTGTACCCTAACGAATACGTCCACCCAAACATGATCTACCCTTGAAATGGTCCAACCATCATCCTCTACTAGTCCTCGCCTGATGAGTACGACTGACTGGAGTAAATATCCTTTGGCGGGTCAATGGTGGTGACTCGAACCGTTTTGCGGGTAGAGAGTGCATCGAGGAGCGAGCTTTGAGAGATAGCTACCCCCGGCAGATCGGACGAAAACCAGATGCGACAGAGCTCCAACTCCTCCAGCGCCGGTGCTAAGATGTGATCTGTTGGATCTCCATCACTAGTAATACATCCACTCGGATTGTCCAGGGGCTCTTGAGCAGTTTGAGAGAGTACGGAAGCCAGATCTGGCATGTAGCCTCGGCTCAGTTTGATGTACCGCAATCCTGGAAGATGTCCCAACGTCGTTCTCCAAAAGGCCGGACAGAATGGAGGATCGATGACGTGAAGACGCTGAACATTTATCACGGGCATGGAGAAACAAATCTTGCTTCCGAATGTGATAATGTGCCTGTGCTTCGCCCCATTGCGCCATATTGATGGATGGAAATTAACGATGATCTTCAGGAGAGTGTTGTGATCCCACTTAAGGGGTGTCATTGAAAAGGAGGGATTGTAATCGCATATTGTAGATGTACCGAAAACGAGCACCAGTGAATGTCCATCGGATTTAATAGCCACCGAATGAATTGTTGGAACAGAGAGTGCCTGATCTTTGTTATAGTTTTGTGCGAGAATGGAGGCGATTCGGGTGTAAAGATCAAGGAGGGTACTTTGCCCGTAGTAAGCGTCCTCGTAACCGCAATTTAGCCTCACTTCTGTTCGGGGAGGAAAGTTTACGCAGGAGACGAACGCCATCACCGTAGAAAGTGGAGCGATGATCAGAAGGCGAGAAAGATGGGGTAAATTGATCTTCTGGAAGGCATTGAACTCCACGCTAGAGATAAAATCACTGGCGCTGGCGAGGGCACCATCGACATATAGATGTGCGAGGTTTTGCATACAACTGAGCATGTCTAGGAACTCCACTATGCCTTGTCGAAGAAAAGGAGGAATGGTTTGCAGACTGAGAGTTGTCAAACTACCCAGTTTGCACGAATGCCACGGAGTCGGGGTGACTTGAACGTTAAATTCATCTGGCGATTGGTATTTGGTGGGCTTCATCGAAAATTCCAGATTTTGTAGACGGGAAGCGCCTGAGAG
This sequence comes from Boletus bicoloroides, assembly GCA_038090895.1. NCBI lineage: Eukaryota > Fungi > Basidiomycota > Agaricomycetes > Boletales > Boletaceae > Boletus > Boletus bicoloroides. The sequence goes on from JBBPNM010000105.1 coordinate 4,088, forward strand.
AAGTTTCGAAAACATTCGATAGGTCATTGTGTTCCACCAGAAAATGCACAGGTGAAGTTCTTCGATGCGTTCTACATGATCCATCAATTTCTCCACAATTTTCGACCACCAGGGATACTTTAGAAGTTTGATCTTGATGCGTATCTTTAGTGGTGCCTGCTCTGATCTAGCCAATAACAATGTTGTCCAGCGCTGCGACATCGTAAAAATGTAGGACCAAAGAGTCTGGCAATTCAGCGCGACGCCGCGCCAACGGGAGCAAACATACGAAACGTTGACCCAAGCAGGCGCATCGAGACTGGGAAAGCTCTTGCTCTCGTAATGATAATCGCGAGCACAGTGGATAAATATGGATGCGAGCAGCTCGTTTGGAAGGCGAGAGATAGAGGAAAGGGAATTATCTTCGTCGATGCGGGCTATATCCATGGTTATGGAGTCATACGTTGGCATGCCTGGAGTTGTTCTTTTGAGCGATTGGTGAGATTTACACGCCAGAAACGAGAGCCTGCTACTAGGAGTGAGATCAGTATTCGTATCATGATAATCACTCGGCGACCTACGAGGTTCAGATACTTCGTGTCAGCTTCCTCAGAATTTGATGTCCGCCCGTGCTTTGTAGGTCGAAAGGTGTATCGCCACCGGCTAGGACTGGTTCGCTCAGACTTTTGGAGATCAAAATATGATCTGGCGAAGTGAATGTAGAAATGACCTTCGGAATCCCTCTTTATGTCCCGAGCTGCTATAGGGTATGGATGATAAGGGAGTTGTCTGTCTGTCTGTATATATATTTGATTCGGCGGAGCCGCAGCGCTAGGGCGCGCCTGATACTTACTCGTGTGTGATCTCGGATTGATCGTTCGTTTTGATACACGTTCCGATCCAGCACCGTTGTAGCATGGACACCATGTAGCAAAATATTGCTCGTCGACGCTACGGCTAAGGTGCCATGATAATCCCGGGAAATGGGTTACTTGGCTTGACGATCTTCCCTGTCAATGAGGTTACCCGATGGCACTGGCCACGAGCCAATAACTTTGACGGGTCCGAACAGGGTTCGCGTTGATTGCTTCCGGACCACCCTGACTTGGATATACATTTTGTTGTTAATTCGATGAACGTAAACTAGTTGACATGCAATGTTACAAATACATAGTCAAAGATCAGAGCCTACTATTAAATGGAAAGTAAGGAGACGATCAAGAACCATGACAAGTCGTGCGGTTTTCATAGCAGCTTTCGGGGGGGGAAAAAGGAAAAAAAATCAGCTGGAAGCGGCATGTTGGACGTAACCACCATAAGCTGTTTGAGCATCACCGTATAGCGTCTCGAGCAAAGACCTCTCTTGCTGGTTGAGCCCATTTAACTCCCAGTCCGAGTCGACAAACTCGAGCTTCTCCTTGCTGAGCAGTCGTCGCACGATTGTCTCCTTCCACTGCCTCCAGACCTTGGTGTCATTAGGGAGAAGTTCGTTAAGGATTTTGTTCGGCTCCTCAGGTTGAAGGACGAGGAGGGCGAAGACCACCATTGCTGTGCGCGTGCCCAAGAGATACTTGGTCAAAACCGGTTTCTCGAGTACACTGTTAAGCAGAATGTCCCGTTGGATCTTCTCCTTGTCCAAGGAGGACAACCACGAGTTGTAAATCCAAGAGACAGCGAGGGAGGTGACAAACATGATTTGGCCAAACAAGGTACCTTGGGGGACAAGGAGTAGCTGGGCGATAAACTGGATAGTGAGAAGTACGGAACACCAGCCGATGTTCCGGTACTGGGGCTCGCTGGGGAAACTGAGAGAGAACCTGCCACGGGTGATCGAATTTACGGCACCCTCAGCGCCCTTGAGTAAGACAATGTCCTTATCTGAACTAAGGATACCATCACCAGAGGGGGATCCCTTGGCGGGGTCGGGGTGGGTGAAAACGAACTTTCCTGAGCCGATGACGAGACAGGATATACCGCTCGTGAGGATACCCAAGAGGATCAACGAGAACGAATACCAATCTTCGAAAACGCCACACGTGACGCAGGCACCGACACTAACGGAGATAGGGATGCTGGCGAAGACAGGAGAGTAGGCGTTGATGCGTCTGGGGTACATCTGAGGCGCAGGGACATGGTTAAGCTCGGCAATCGTGACTCCAACGGCCTGTGTTTTTCTCCCCTCGACAACCTTTCCTTCCAGAGAAGTACACTCTTTCATGAAGAGGGCAGCCAAGTGGCCAGTCTCCTCTATGATAGTACCCGAGTGGGCAGCTCTGAACTTGGGACCCTTCCAGCCATCCAACTCGAACAACGTGGCAGGATCAGTGTGGACGCCGGGAAAAAAGCCGTCGAAAAATCTTGATTTTGCGAGAAGGCCATATCGTTTAGCGATCTGATACGATCCTGGCGAATTATACCATCCCAACCACTGCCTGTTCTCGTAGACATGAACTGTGGCCATGGCCGACACGGCCTCATCTCCACCGAACACGCCGGCAACACCCGAGGTATCAAGAGTGAATTTGGACTTGTCAAGCGGCAATGTAGGTGCAATCATCGAGCGACGGTTGAGGATGCTAGGTATGTCGGGAATGTACATGTGAGCGTTGGTCAAGGGGCGCAAAACAAGGGCGTACGAAGACACAATGGCTGAAGCGATAGAATCCATAAGCAGCGACGGGCGGCTTTAGATTTCAACAGTCGAAACAAATTTCTATTCCGGGATACGAGTGGGAGAAATGCGGACACGAGGTAAGGCGCAGCGCGAGCGAAAGGAAGGATCCCGTTCGTCGTCAAAAGCAATGTCTTTTATACCCCTTGAGGTTGGTCCGGGCGCGCGTGAATATTAATGGTAGGCTGGAGTGCTGTGGACAATGGCGGAGGTCCCTCATACCTAGGACTCCATTACATCATACCATGTGGTTATTATTTGCAATATCCTTCTTTGTTCTTATCTGTCACGCACACAGTGGTAGTCCCCACAGACGCTTGGACGATTCATAGCTTGATTGTACCGTCGGTGTGGTTGGCTTTCGCCGTTTACGAAAAGTAGAGCAACACCCTTGCCACGCACCATCCTGTAGCCTGTAGCGGCCGCGCGGCCTGCGCCACCACTGGCATCTGCTGGCTTTACACCCGCCTCCGGGTCCCCGTGAATCAGCACAACCATCGTACAAACGCACTACCTTTAGTCGTGGACGTGACGCCCTTCAGCGGACGACTTTGGAAGGCGACTATGAACCGGGGTTGATCGCCATAACACGAAATGGACTACTGCATGACTTTAGTATCCGCGAAGATAACGAATCAAGTCCGGATCGAGTTGAAGTTCAGGATCCATCTCAACACCGTCATTAACGTGTGACAACATGTTCACGGCGCCTGAGAGCGTCTCTACAAGTCTGGTTACTAATATTTAGATTCCTCGGAGGGTTCACCGGTGAGCTGGCAGACTGGCCAGTAATTTTAAAGCCGCAACGCTCCAAAGAACATTTTGTCGACTCTGGATCCGATCATCGAGGTGAATGCGCTGTGGGCAAATGACCAACCTCATGGGTGGCAGGCGAATTCATCAAGTTTGCGCTCTACAAACGTCAACTCTGTCCGTGTCGTCCTCTCCGAGACACCAACTTGAATAGACATGCTGAATGAGAAGTGAGAGTCTCACGATGAGCCATTGCCAGGGGCCAGGGACTGGAGGATCGCACCAATGTATTCATACCAAACTTCAGCCAACCGGCTGGTACCCGGGAGGATTCGACCAAGGGAGTCGCAGTACGGAAGGGAGTTGCACAGGTGTGAAGTCGGAGTCGTCCACTCCTGGAGTGACGCAAAGGGTCCTTGATCCACGTGTCTCAACTTCATACATCACTTATGACATGCCTGGTATCTCAAGACCTCATGGCTTGCAGAATACCTTGCTGCTCCTGCATGTGATGCTGTGCCATCTCTGCCATCGTTTCGGGTCAATATCGCCCAATGACTGAGGAAAATGATACTTGTGTGTGATAAGTGCGGCGTCAATTTTCCAAAGATAACGTATGTGCTGGCTATCATCTTGAACTTCTAGAAAAGGTGAGGCGGAGCAATCCATAAATCCACATGGAATTCTCAGATGGTTAGAGACCCGGAACTATGTATACCCACCGAGGCTGTACTATGAGTAATTAATAAAATCAACATGACCAGCTTTAATAGTCACTTGCCTCCCAAGGTAATGTTGTCCTCGTGCAAAAAGGAAAGAGCACTACAAGTATGCGATGTGTGGAGAACACGAGAGGGAATCAATCATACACACGCGGGGTCGAGATTTACTTGGGAAGTCTAACCTTCAGGTTTCTACACAACGAAGGGAAATGGCACCCAAAATGTTGCCAGATGTAGAGAAGATGCATCGTACGGTTTTGAGGAGGCGATTTCTAAGTTCGCCGGAGTCGAAGGCTGAGAATGCCCCTGTCTTAACTGGCTCATTAGTAATAGCAAAGGCCGCCTAATGTCACTTACTGCGCTCTGATACTCGGTGCGAGTACGGCGCCCATGGTCGTGTGAGGTACACTCGCAATCGACGTTCCTTGGTTCCTAGTCTAGGTCGAAGTTTGGCAATTCACGAGCGCTGGGATACTCGTATGCGGTGCTCAGTCGGAGTCAGATGATGATTTATTCGAACTAAAAGGGAGGAGGGTTCTGAATCTTTTCTCACGAGAATGTTGGTGCGATTTTACTGGTTATTGCGTTTTGCCTGCGTCGAGAATTGAGTGAGCTCACAATAAGGAAAGTAGAAAGCGGGGCAACTGTCGTGACCGGCAGCTCTTACTGCCCCGAGGATAAAGCATTAAAAAGTTCTATGCCAGTTGGCGGACGAGCGCGTTCTCCACAGCTCTCGGAGCAAGGAGATTCATTGGTAAGTTCGGGTTCGCCGGACGGATGAAGAGTGGTTCTAGTCCTGCTTCAATTAATGGTGAAACGTTGAAAATGGTGGTTACCAATGTGAGCGATGGATATCTGCCGACCACTGGCAGAAGTCATCGGGAAGAGGTTCCATACATCCCTGACTCGTTTTAACGGGGTTCTGACACATTATAGCACTCGGGGTATACGGCAACAAGGCACACGTTGGAGAAACTCACTCTTTTTTATACCGTCGAGACCAAGATGCAGTCCGAAGAAAGTATATGTTCCGCGAAGAAGCATCCTGAAGTTTTCAAACCACAATCTACGGTAGAGCGGCCCGTTGCCACCAGGATTAGAAGTCTGCGAACTTTCATTCTAGGTTGTCGTCAGCGAGAATCTGGCGAAGTTCCGCAGTACGTAACGTATTTAACATTCCAAGTTGCCGGGCTGAAGCCTTCGAAGATATCGAGTCTCAGTCTGATGTGACCAGCTCGCTTGTGAGGGCCAAACCATGGGGCCGGCTGGCACTGGACCAAGTATGTGATTCTCCTACGTCCAAGTTGCGGGAGGATTGCAGAGTGATCCACGTGATTGTAAAATCAAGTCACGTGTATGTAAGCGCGTTACTTAAATAAAATGGATAGACGTGATTTGTTTGGCATTGTGGGGCGGAATTATTTGGCCCAGGTTCGAAATTATGGGCTTGGGCACTTTATCCTAAGTATTTAATCCCGGGCATTTTTCTTCTCGCTCTCGACGCCTTTCTTTTCTAGCTCAAAGCCGGTTACTTTGGCTTTTTGTCACGAAGGCTTTACGCCGTTTCACGCACACACGCACCTTACGCTCGCTCATCAAGAATCAGTCAAGAATCAACCACGATCGCGTTCACAATGATTCCCTTGATCCTCACCATTGCACTCAGTTTCGTTTCGTTCTTAGCTTCTGCTTTTGTCATTCTTCGTATAGTGATTCCTATCTTGCCTCCTCACCCCTTGAGTCGGCGTGTTGCTCCGGTAAGTTAATGTCTCCTTTCGGAACTAGTTGTCGAAATTGACATGCTGTGCACAGTCCGAGTTTGGACTTCCTAACTATAACTTCCGTTCTCTCTCATCGGCTGATAAGAGCCATCTTTGGCTCGCCTCGCTCGACCTCCTGGCGTTGTGTGTGTTCATCTGGCAAGCTGTGTCAGAATACTCAGGTGGAGCAACTGGTCTTGCTGACGCCAGAGATGCCACTGCTTCTGCCAGACTTTGGTTTGCCTTAACAATCAGGCAGAATTGCCTCCTCGTTGTTTCAGGATTGACGCTCGTTCACATCCGCATGGGCCGCTCAGTTTCATTCGGCCGCAAACATTGGATGATATGGGCCCCAACACTACTTCTTGGTTTGACGTCCACGACACTCGCTGCACTTTTTGCGGGCGCAGGTGTTTCGAGTTTCTTCGCTGGCATTGTCGCTTATTCGGCCACTACCGCTATCCTCAGCACCGCTGCCTTTGGTGGCCTGGTCTATACACTGGTCGTCATCAAACGTAACTTGGCGGCCTTGAATGAGCCTACCGACACCTGGCCTCCAATGAAGGAGGTTGCGGAGAAACCTCGGCAATCATTCGCCACTGAAGATATAGATGCTCTCCGCGATGGTAGTTCCTGGCTCACCTCCGACGCTGGCTCCTCGCGCCATGACAGTGTGTCGAACTGGTCTTTCTCCACTCATCATACTCGCCAAGGGTCAATCCATCTCAATGGTGCTGCATCTTCCTTGCAGCCCAAATCGTCCTGGTTCAATCCCCCTACTTCGGGCACAGATCCTTCCATCCCTCCCGTACCTCCGCTTCCTTCGGCGTATCGAGGAAACACTTCCCCGACTTGTGTTATGAACGGGGATCCTGACCCGTTCCGCCGTGATGCCCCAAGCCGTCCTCGCTTGGGATCGCAGAGTTCCTGGTTGACCTCCCCTTCCGTTTCGCAAGCCACGATGTCCACATGGTCGTACCCTACTACTCCAGTAAATAGTAGTGCCGTTGACGTCAACGCAGTGTTACTTCCCCATGCATTGCCTTCTCGTCCTACTACTCCACTAACTGGCAGTGTCCTTGATGTCAACGCGGCATTGCTCCCCCATACGTTGCCTTCTCGTCCAACTACTCCGATGGCTAGTGTCGTTGACCTCAACGCAGCATTGCTTCCACAGGTGATACCTTCTCGGCCTGCTACACCCGCGCTGTCAAGCGCGAAGGTGCTCGGTGGTTACGGATACACTGCAGATTCTGAGAAGGGCATCGCGTCCCTGGCGGTTACCGGAGGCGAAGTCGACATTTCTTACTCGAGATACGTATTTTGGCTGCTTTCCATTTGGGTCCCCTTCGTCAGTGCTTTTTTCGGCCTCCCATCTACCAGACTCAAGTTTTTTTTTCACTTCAGGGCCTCTCTCTGCCTTATTTGGTTTCTGTCTCAAGTTCAGGTTCTGCTCCAATTGAGGCCCTGTCGGTTATGCTCGTGCTTTCGGTAACATTGTCGTCACTTTTATTGGCCATGAATATTCTCGTCCGTTCGCCTATCCCCATTCCCACTGGGCTGTTCGGTGTTCATGCCGAACCTCCTTCTGTCGTTATGCGTGCGCCATCCCCCACCGAAACCCTGGCTACGTACCGCCGTGAATATAAGAGAAGTGGTAGTGTTACAGTCGTTGAAGGCCGCCCCTCTGGAGACGTCTGGCTTTCTCAAGGCGATGCGGTAGACGGCAGAGGAAAACTTTGTCGTGCCCTTGGGCTTATAACCCCTCTCCCCAAGCTCGCTGTCCTTCCACCGGAACTGCAGCAACAAGATGGTGAAATCACGCCGCCTTTGCCCATGCAAGAAGATACTCCTCAGTCTACAAACAGTATTGAATTCGGTAGAATGCGGAAGGAATCAAAGGCTTCCTCTCATTTTTCTGGCGACGAGGCTTTCGCTACTAGGATTATGATCGCCCAAAGACACTACTCGGCTGTTGCTACCACCGTTGTTGTTCCTGCATCTCCTGAGCGGACAGAATCCCCCAACGGCTTGCTGAGTGTGGCCACTGGAGTCGACATGGTGCCAACTGTCACCCCCACTTCGTCATCTCACCTTCGTTCTCGCTCGGTATCGTCCGCTATCGTTCACTCTGTCACGAGTTCTGATATCAGTGCGCCTCCTTCCCAACCTTTGCCTCCTACACCTCCCAACATCCGTAATGCCAAGCAAACTGTCAAGCAATTACTCCATAGGAAGTCCCGCTCGTCTGAATTTTCTTTTGGTGCCACTGGTAACGACGACATAAGAGAAATTGACGCGCTTACAGCGGGCGTTCTACCACTTCTAGTTCCTGGTCTCAAGCTTGGGGAAGAGATAAAAATACGAAATTGGGAGGAGTTTAATCCGCCTTTGAGTAGCACAGTCACGAAGAAGAAGCCATCGCGCGTCGCCAAGGCATCCTCTGGATCAGAATTTGGTGTACTGGGTCGAGATTCTCCCCAGTTTCACTCTACCCCCCTACAAGGAAGGCAGAGTCACAAAGGAGGGAAGATCTCTGCACATAAGAGGAACCGTTTGAGTCTTCCTAGGTATTTGCGATTCAATATGTCAGCGGGTTTGACACTTAACTTTGTCCTAATTGTAGCCTTGGCCTCGACGAGGATGCTGTTCATACTTGGAAGAATGACCTGGATCGAGCACTAGCTACCAAGATTGGACAATATGCAAGCCTGCCAACTAGCGATGCGAATCGACGCAACACAGTTTGGGGAGACGAGGCTGTTCCTAACTTTATCGCGCATCCAGCGACTGGAAACCAAGTACAGCAACAGACGCCGATGACCGACGCGTCTTTGGGGCGTTCAATGTCTATTCGAAACATGGGCCTTCGAGTTGAGATTCCTCAAATAACGAACAGTGCCAGGACTTCTCTCGCTACTCTTGTCCCGCCTTCAGCTGCTTCGACCGTCACCTTATTCGAAGCTGAGAGTATGTTTGAACCTATCGCCCAGAGCACCCCTTGCGACACTCAGAAAGGCTACCAATACGATAGAAAATTCCAGGCCGCTGCGATGGCTCAGACCACTGGTTCTCGTCGCTCTAGTATTGTTTACATCAAATCGGACGAAAAATCCCCCGAGTCGGTGACCTCTGCCGATCGTGATGACCTTCCGACTCTTGCTCCCCCAGCGGCGAAACTACCTGTACCCAAAGCCAGCACCTTGCAGTGCAAGTCATCCGCTCCCGAGTCGACAAACACGCTAACCGTGCAAAGTGGTGGTCTCCGTCAACTTTCCCTCCTCAAGGATCGCGATACGAATAAGGAAGGCGATGCCTTCAAATTCGCTGGAACGCGACCGCTTGTTCTTGGAAAGAAGAAGCAGAAGTTGAAAGTGACGCGCGACGAGAATGCCGATCCCAATTCTGGGAGCAAGTATCTGAAGCCGCTCCAACTCAGGCGCTCCGAATCGAGCAAAATGAGAGGCATGCTTCGCAGGGACGAAGTATTGCCAACCGTGGTTGTCAGACCACCTTCCACCAACGCAAAGACGGGATCTTACGAATACCGGTAAAAATTTTGACGCTCTTGCATTTCTTCACGAACGGATTTTTAGACTGTTACACAACGTTTGTCGGATTGCTTTCCATGTTCCGCTTTCTTGCATTGCTTGCGATCTCAACGTTCAAACTCAATCTTGAATTTGATTCTAGGTTGCCCTCGGATGTCTATACCCCTCATGCATTTCGATTTTCTTCAAACATACATACACATCATACACATACGGCCGCACATAGTGAATGACATCTTGCGATACATTTTGTTACCTTATTCTGTCGAACCTATTAGCTTTCTCCCTATGCTTTCGTTTTGTCACGTTGCTACACAGTATGTTGAAACGTTTTCATCACTTTGATAGGTGTTGAGTCGCAGTGTGAGCTTGGTATGAGTTTGAACTCATCCTATCAGTGCGGCCTGAATCCGAGCTTATGGCAAGAAAGTAATTAGCGTGAAGTTCTTAGACTGGGTTAATGTCGTGCCGGGAAGGATAAAACCGAGACTAGAGGCCAGCCAGGTTTTCTCGACGTGACATACCATTAGCTTGTACACGCAGTGCGGTATTTCGGCCTGCGCAGAGTCTGAGTGATAGTACGAAAATGTATAATATAACGAGTCTCATCCTACGCTATACATTGATTGACAGGGGCTTTTCCTTGATTTGTCAAGGATCTTTAGAATTCAACAATGACAAACAATACCGCTAGTCCATAGTACCACTCGCACATCAGGCCACTCATCGCGAGGCAGAGGTTCCGGCTCTCGCCCACGTTTACTAGACCCCACAAACGTACTCGATCATTGTACAGGATAATTTCGAGCACTCACTCAGCTCTTAACCTACCCAGTTTTAGCGTCAAGTAACATCACCCTCGATCGCGATGAAGACCGAGTCTGAGACTCCGCAAACACCCGCCCCGGCGCAGACTCAACCTGCCACGCAGTACACTACACAGTGGGGTACAGCACGTGCGCCACAGTTTCTTCTCTCTTCCACTTGATCATAAACTATTCTTTTGGTCGGTCAGACATTCCAATCGACCCCGCACTTCAACAGCAATCTCAAGTGGCTACGTCAGTTGAATATGTCTTTATCATTCAACATTCAATTGACACTGAACGCCATCCAGTACAACACCTTATTCGCATTACCAATACTCGCAACATTATCCCCAAGCGGCCTATACGCACTACCAATATGCCACTACGATGAACGCAGCGCAGCGTCAACAGGCTACTGCCACGACTGCAACTGCTGGAACAAGTACCGCCGCCGCCGCCAGTGGCGTGGATACTGCTGACGTAGCCACACTGAATGATGCGCTTGGAAGTGCTGGTGTAGATCTAAGGGTATTACCTTCTCCTTCCATTCAGTTCAGCCTGTATAATGGCACATATCTAGGCCGAGGAAGAAAGTTTGCAGCGATCATACGACTCTCACCAAACATACCGTCCTTTCGAGGATCGCTCGAAGAAACAACCTACGACGCCATCCTTTGACACCCGTTTTCTTGGACCAACGATGCGTAACATTGGAACGCAACACAAAATAACCAAGGTTCCAGAGGATTCTGTGAACTATCTCGCCCTTGCTCTCCGTGCTCGACTACAGGATCTCGTTGTAGCGATGATCGCGGCCACTCGTCATCGCACCGATGCGCAATACGACAAACCGCCATCTTTGTACGGGGACGGTACTCCCATGTGGAGTGTTGTTGTGCGTAGTGACCTGGGCAAACATCTTGCCGCTTTAGAAAAGACTGAGAGGGAGGAAGAAATGAAGATTCGGAGGGAACGTAAGGAGCGGGCTGACCTTGCGGCTGCGCATGCAGCTAATCTGGCGGCACAAGCTTCTGGAGGCGGGGGCGCGATGGCTGTAGATGAAGAAGAAGGCGGTGCGCCCAAGAAGAAGAAGAAAAAGGAGGGTCCGGGTGTCACTGCGAGGAACATGTCTGAAGACGTGCGCAAGAAAATGTCGAATGCGGTTGCTAGTCAAGCTGCCGGAATTGGGGGCAAGTACGCGTGGATGACAGCGGCCAACGCCCCTGCAACGACTCCGAAACCGAAGCCAGCTGCTGTTG
>JBBPNM010000106.1:0-15495 GCA_038090895.1 Boletus bicoloroides
GGTTGGTGTTTCGTGCTTCCAAGAGCAACGCACGACCCCACGACCACGATGACTCCCCGAGCACAGACGGTCCGTCTGTCGATGCGAGGCAAGAAAAAGACGCAGAGGTGGAAAGTCTCACGCCGTCGACGTCCTTCCTTCCTCCCTCTCTCAAAAAGGGCAGGGTGAACGTATCTCTCGAGACCGAAGGTCCCTCCAAATCCAAGGTCCCTCCTTCGACGTCCACGCAGCCCCAGAAATCAGCAGCGCCGCCCGTGGACTTTTTCTCACTCGGTTCGAGCACGCCCCCTGCCAGATCTACACCCACACCTTCGACATCATCCGCGCCATCCGTTACGAGTGCACCGTCCTCATCCTCGTTCACCGTTTCTTCCGCCCCGGCCATCTCGACCTTCCGACCGCCTTCCCCCACATTGGATGACCCCTACCCGGGTTATTACCAGCTTCCCTCCGGCGCATACGCCCCCCACGACACCGAATACTACGCTTCGTATGCCCGAAAGTGGAAGGCGGAGTATGACAAACACATCCGTGCGCTCGAGAAGTCGCAGTACCAGCCTGAGACAGACGGTGCTCAGGACGTCGATATGGCTGCGGAGATGGAAAAGGCTCGTCGAGAGATCAAGGAACGTGAGGATAAGAAGGCGTTGACGGCAGGAAAGACTGGACAGAATGACGATGGAGAACCGGCGATGCCCAGGATGAATGTGAAAGGCGCCAAGCTAGGTGCAGTGGCAAGGTCAAGACATCAGCTGACGACCTTGTTGACGGAGGCGTATTTGAACCGGGAGGTGCTGGAGGACAAGATTGCGCAAGGTCGGAGGAATAGAAAGGAAGCTGGGAACAAGTACGGTGAGTGTGCATATTTCCATTATGTTGGTGACACCTCAAAGTTGTATATGCAATCTAGGTTTCTAACTACAAAGTATATGTAGAATATGGACGAGAGGTAAGATGCTATGCTACATTCGTTTGACCCTCCAACTCCCCAATACCAATGACAACTGAGATGTCGATGGAAAACAGTCGCTCATCGTCCGGCTGAGAATTCTGAAACACACAATCAGCCTCCAGAGTCCCAAGCATCAGCAAATGATACAGACTGGTCACACTCTTCGTGCCCTCACTAATGGCATGTTTTGCGAGTTCACCTGGTAAGATCAGCCTTACCGCCGTCTGTATTTCTCGGGAAGAGATGGTTGATTTCTTGCTGTACGTAGCGAGTTCTAGGCGCCACCACCAGCTTGAATGCATGTTGATTCAATGACTCCAACTACTCACTGCTTGCTTCGTTTGCGATCCTCTCAAACAAGTCATTCACGAATGAGTTCAGAATCGACATGCCCTTGTTTGAAATGCCCGTGTCCGGATGGACTTGCTTCAATACTACAAACCCGTCAGTTCGCTTGTGTAAACCAAGTGCGACGACGAGCCTACCTTTGTATATGTAGCTGCTATACGTTTCCTTTCTCGGCTTCTTCCTCTTCTTTCGTTCTTCTGCTTGGACTCCGCTCTTGGCGCTTCCGCCACGAGCTGTTGAGGGAGCAGCAGCGGATACCGGGGCCTTGGCCGCCTTGGATGCAGGTGCTTTGGATGCTTTGGAAACACCGCTTTCTGCTGTCTGTGGTACAATGTGCGTTTGGTGGCTTAGAGCTCAGAATTGCCACGTAAGAAATGACTGTTACCTTGGATGCTACGGCCATAGCAGACGAAGGCTCCGAGCGAATGTAGCGGTAAGAGGATGGAAGAAAGAAAGAGTTCCACAATGTTCAAGACGCGACGCGTTTTATCGGCGCGTCGTGGCGGAGCTGAAACCACTGTGTCAGTACTGTACCGTAACGCGTCTCGTCCGACGGTGACCCTCACTACTACCATCCGCATCTCAGGCAAGTTGGACCTTGTCCGAAATACCATGAAGGTAAGTAATTTCAGTGCTTGGACTCATCTGGCAGAATCATGATATGGCAAGCACTATTCTAGTGGCTCGGCTGAGGCTTCTTTACGCTGCATCCTCGGTATTTGATTACGATCGACTTCGCTCCCGGTTCCGTCGACGCAGTACAGGCCCGTTTTGGGTGACTTTCATTTCCAGTGACGCCGCATCATGCAAACCGCCCGTTAGTACTACCAGTTCGGGTACAGCCTGAACACGTGTTCGGTTCTCCTCTCCTCGCCGCTTCGACCCGTTCTCAATATCGTTCATCCCTCGAATGTCCGATTACTCTGTTCTTGACCCTGGGGACATTCGTACATTGAAATATATCATTACGCATGTGTTTTGTCCTCTACAGCTTCCTGATGAAGATGACCACAGTATTAGCAACGATCATTCTCTAGCTAAAGCGATCGCCACTGCTGCATGTCTCTTCAGTGACCACCTCGGCCAAGCCAATATCCCTCACTGGCATAGCGTTTCACGAATGCTGGAAAATCTACAGGCCGTTATCCAGTTTGAATGCTTGGATAGGTTCCAAACTACTTCCCAGTTGAGCAGCATGGAGGTAGGAGGTAAGCTTTCGAGTCTCCCCAGTATCTTAAAAACTCATGACGCGTAGATGTCCTCATATTGCTTATCCGTGCCCAAAATGCGGGGGTTGTTTTCAGAAAGCAGAAGGATGTCACCATTTTCGAGTCGCTCGAGATATCCCCGGCGGCCAAGGATGTAATGACTACACAAGGAAAGCTCATTTGCTCATATCCTGGGCCGGCCATTGAGATCCCGAACCTCGTGTTTGATGATAAGGACTTTCGTTCCGAACTCGTGAATTTCCTCGTTCACATGAACCATGATGACCTTGATGCTCTTCGGCAGCCTTCTGTCTTCGAACATACTGTCCACCCGCGCTATATCACCGAATTGCTTACCGGGATCTTGAGGAGTGTTGGTCGCCCTGCCGACATTACTCGCATCAGCAAACGCGTGGGCGATGACGTCGTGTGGGACGTCTCGAAGGTCCTACCGCCGTGGCGGCGCTCGTCGCTCTGGCTTCTTATCAGAGTAGCCCTTCAGACGACACTGGATCGGTCTCCTCTCGGGCATGATACCTACAAGGAGTTCTTGCTGTTCTTTATGTGTTGCCTTGCGGAGGAAAGGATCTGTGCAGACCTTCCTAGTGATCTCCTCCAGTTCATGTCAGCTAAAATCAGCCGACGCTTGCGGAAGCTTGGCCCTTCCGCGCCTGACTGGCTCTCACGCACCGTGTTGCAGACATGCACTTCCCTCCGATCGACCATTGAAAACCGGTGGAGACAGGTACAGGCTGCTCAGCGTGTATCCCCACTCTGGAACCCCTCTCAGCTCGATCTAACCCGGGACCTTCGGCTGTCGCTCTTGTGTAGCAGAGACTACCTTCGCAAGTCTCTCGCTAATCGCCGCATCAGTCCTCCCGACGTTCCTTTTAACCCTAAACATCATCCTCGAGGTGCTCTTGAGGACTTTCTCTCCTCCGACTCGCATTTCTTCGTGGAAGCATATCGTATCGAACCCCATGTTACCCTCTACGATGTCGAGCAGGCGATAGAGGAGGGTATTGATGCCTGGGTTGATCGGGTCACAGAGAACGACGAAGCTTGCGTGAAACTGGAGATCTTGGCGCACAATTACTCCTCGAATGCGTTACAAACGTATGCGAACAATCCAGAACTCCTTTCGGTCATGCTGCTGACCACGATCGAGCTTTGGGTCGCACTTGATAAAATAGCTATTAAGGAAATCCCCATGCTCGCAGACTACTCTCCGGAGATACCCACAAGTCTTCTGGAACACCTGTTACTTTGCAAGACCGCTAGCCTCCATCGTCTTCGTCGCACACACGAATACCTCTCTCATCGCCACTCCCAACCACGAAGTCGGTGGTCGGTATTTTCTTCGACAACTACTGCGAACAGCTTCGCCGTCCGTTTCTATAGAAAATCTTCCCATCTTCGGCGTCTCAAGGCTCAAATCGAGGAAGTAGCACGGCGTGGAGTTCGTGAAAAGATCGCTGAGCTGCGGGAAATGAATGCTCGTTATGCCGAGCTTCAGAGAATGGCAGCAAAGGCTGGTCGTACTGCCTACGATACGGACATGAGGATACGTGTTCATGAGTGGCCATTGCCAACTAAGCGACTCGAGGCTGAGGTTGTCGTGTTCGAATTAGATTGTCCGATCTCCTTCAACATGTGGCGCTCTGCCACATTCCATCTCTTGGTCGATCTCTGTTCTCCATCCGTTCAGCAAGACTTTCCCCATATCCAGCTCAACCATTACTATGCACTCCAACCTTATCTTGTTGAGCATCCGAGATCACGGATCTCCCTTGGCTCCAAACCCAGGTTATCCATCATCTCATGTTCTATTCCTGCCGTGCAGAAAGATGTTTGCATCAACAATGGGTTGACATTCTTTGGTTTCGATACGCATACTGGCATTCCTCTCTCTCAGGTTCTAGGTCATAGCGACAGCAGAAGGTTCTGCACATACAAGCTTCGAAGCGAGCCATACCACAATTTACAAAAATACGTCGATTCCACTACCCACACGTCGAATCAAGTCATGGCAAACCAAGCCGACTGCCACAAGGACCTTTCTATCCATGAATATGTGGCGTTCGGACATCTGCGCAGTGGCGGCTTACTCCAATGGCTCAACATCTTGCGGGAGCTTCGAGGCCGATCGTTGAGCTTCCGTCATCACGAAGTCCATATGCTGTTGGCTCTGGCAGTCTCTCAAGTCGGACCGCTTGAAAATATGGAGTGGACCTGGCATCAGGAGATCCAACAGCCCGCCTTTTGCTATGCGCTTCTAGGAGAGCTCCAGAACCTCATCCGGGACGTCGAAGGCAGCTGGTTGGAAAGGGTGACGATGGATACTATTTCCTTCTTGCTTCGCCGTCTACTTGCGTCCAGCCCTAATCAAGCAATCTCGCTGGAGGCACTCGGTCTTCTTCGTACTGTGCGTGGCAAGGTGTTCTCCTGGATACAGGAGCTATCAGCCGAACTCGTGAGAACGCCGGGAGATGAAGGGTCTCGTGGGGTTTTGCGGGACACCGCCGCTATTTGTCGAAGCACATTCGATGTGGATCCCGCCATGATCCCAAAGCTGCTTCGTTCAGCAGAAAATATCGAGGTTCTACTCTCTTGTGCTATATTAATCCACGACCATATGCCTAGTGAGACCTCTCGCCTTCCTGCATATTCGCAGATACTCCTTGACCGAGATCGCCGCCTCTCTCTGGCTCTCGAGAATGTTGTGAGCGACATTATTCAGGGTGATTTCCGCGATCAATGCATCAACCTTGCGGTTGGCAGGATTTGGCCTGGCTACCGCCCGGGTTCGAAGTGGAGGCCATTGCAGGTTCCGAAATCACGTTGGTTTTGTTGCACGACCGCGCGACAGGCTCTGCAGCGTCCGCAAGTGGTGCATCTTAATGTACTTGATGGGTCACTTTTGATCGACGGGAAACCGCTTGGAACTTGGTTGCCGAACGAATTCGTGCGGCATCCGCTATACAAGCTAATATTTGGCGAGGTATGTCTTGCTATATTCAATGTCACGCAAACCGCTGACCACCCGTACAGCAAACGCTCGAGGTCATACCAAGTGATCTCCCAGGGATGGATTACTCGACAAGAGGCATGATCTCCAATCACCAGGTGAGTGCACTTTCGGAGGCGTAGAGTATTAAGAGCTCAGGTGGCATGGGGCCCAGGTGTACTTTTCTCTCAGAAACAACGGCTCGGATCTTGTGATTCGAGCAAAAAAACAAACACAGATGGTTACTGGCGGCCCGAAAATCATCGAACTTATTCCTCATGAAGAACTGGAGGGAGACTTGCCAGCAGTATTGATTGAGGGACATGCTCATTGGTTAAACATCTCCACATCTGTCTTGGAGGTCCGTCCCCTTGACAGCCTTTGGGAGACATCGTCAGAGAACTGGAGAATGGATTGTACTCCTGGGAAATATCGCATGCAGAAAGGTCACGAGTTCCTCGTAGACATTCGAAGCCAATCGTGGGACATGGTTTCAAATCTCTTAAGGCCACTTTGTACCCCACAGGATCTCATTGTCAGCGTATCCCTGGTCGATTCCAGCCAACATACGTCATCGTTACGACTCTCTGTTGTTTTGCCGCGCTATGACATATCGTTCTATGTCGACGAAGATGGGGACCTCCAATTCCGCAACATCCAGGGGATGGTTTATGATGAGAACCAATCTATTGGGACTCTATTTGGGTTGGTCAATCAACTTGTACTTCGACCGAAGATCAAAGATATCAATGCTGTCGAACTCATCCCCCGATGTGTCCTCATCCCTGATGGTGCGGTTTCATTTCGAATGGACGGCCATCACGTCCGTGTCGAAATCACCCCCCATCGCTCCGTCCTCAAGCGGGTCACGTACCAGACCTATAGAGTCAATACCGACCTGGGCTGCTTGATAGGAAATGCTAGTTTGACAAGCAAGTTGTATTGTGCTTATCTGCATGCCCTGACCAGCGGATATAACGCCGATCCGTTTACAGGCAGGTCTGGCACAGAGGAAGCGTTGTCTTTACTTCGGTCAGCCAGTTGCTGGTCAACCGTGAGGCTCAGTCCTCGCGACGCGAAACTCCTGAGCTTGATCGCATCCATATGTCCCTCACGAGCCTGGTACCCTACACAATCCATGCAAAGGGTGGAGTGGCGCAACCTACCGGCAAATTCGCAGAGTGACGAATTGTATGTCCTTGCCAAAGCAATCAAGGAACGCTATGAAAGGGTTCAGCTATTCCACGAGGGCCAACCGAGCCCTTTATTCCAGAAATTTCCATTGCAGGATGATCACCTCCTCAAACGCGGCGCACGACGAGCTGCGTATCTATTTCCATTCGAGTCCTCTGTGCAGCCTTCCAGAGCAGGTTTTGATGTCCTGTACCCCGCAAGAGACCTAATAGAGGTTGACTCGGGAGAGCACCGCGCTTATACCGCGGCGACTTACGTTTACGGCCGGACTGCAACGAGCACACAGGATATATGGGGAATCGTGGAATCGTGGACGGAGGACGTGGTTGGGGACACTCCTTTATCTCTCCAATATGACAAATCGTGGTTAGCTCCTGATCTTCCATTGATATGGCTCACGACATACAATCTCTTGCGACAAAGCGATGAAACAAAGTGGTTCCAGTTGCTTTTCTCACTACCCGCCATGGCGTATGCCTCGTCGAACCTTAGCAAGCTGGTTCCCGTGCTTGTAGCCTTTGCGTCGCACTCGCAGTTCCGTTTTGAGGATCCACCACACTACGATTCCTATTCCATCTCAAAGGGATGTTATCCTTCTTTGGTTGCCTTGCAAAAGTGCGTTGCCGAATGCCCCTACCCACTCGCACGCAGCCCTAAAAATTTGGAGCCTGCGAGATACGGCGGAAGCGTCAATGAATTACAACAACATCGATTTCAAATGCATGACAAGAGACGACGCTCAGACGCCAATGCCACAGCTCTCGATTTGTTGGACGCTTGGCCATGTGAAACCCCCCCACCGTTCTCACTCAACCCCGATTTATATGATTTGGCGTATTTGGCATCCGAAGTTCAGAGTCACTTCACCGATCGCTTTCGCAATCTCAAACTCAAAGAACATTTGACTCGTGTTCAGACGATTATGAACAATGTACACTCCCAGGCCTCCACAACCCCCGACACTCTTCCATACTCATTCCATCCGTCGCAAAGCGTCCCTTCTTGTATCCTATGGCCGCTCTCGGTAGACCAGCTATTCGCCAGACCCGCACCACCATTACGAGCATACGATAAATTACCTCGATATGCTACCGACGTCGGCAACACCTCGCTCTCTGATTCCACCTCATTGCATCAATTAATTGCCACGGTTGGGGCGAACGCAGATAATCCATTTCAGCACCAATACGTCTCGGCCCTCCATACTAGTGCCGAATGCTTTGGAAGTGAGATGTCTCTTGTAGCTCACGGAACGACGAAGCTACCCATTGCAGAGACGCTTACGGAGCACTACGCTAGGTGCGGAGCTAACTACACTGAAGCTTTTTGCCACCTCGAGCGGGATTTGGGCCCGAGGAGCCACAGCGAACAAGCAGTCGAGCAGTCCGGTCAATGGCCACGTATCACTGTGCAGACACTTTTTCAGTGCCTCGCGTCGAACTCGCCAATCGCACTCCCCGACGATTGGAAGAGGTGTCTTATAGCGTTCACCCTGATCGCGCTCGAGCTACAGCGTGCTCGAAGATCGCTTATATTGCATTTCGAGGGTCTTCATGAAGAGCTCTGCAGGGAACTGCAGAATGAGGGATGTGATGGTTGGAACGCCGAAGCACACCCAGACTGGCTACTAATCCAGGTGTGTTTCTCCTGTTGTGGATATATATACCTGCTGACGCCACATACCTCGTCTACATCAGCTGCAAGGCAACTTTTTGATTCGCCGTGTTCAGGCTGAGGTTGCCGATGAAATGATAGCACCTCGCTCAGGTGACAACACGGCCATGCAACTCAATATGGGCGAGGGAAAGTCGTCTGTTATCGTCCCTATCGTCGCCGCTGTTCTTGCGAATGGTGATCAGCTCGTTCGCGTCATTGTTCCGAAACCTTTGACAGCGCAGACCCTTCATCTTCTCGCTGATCGGCTCGGTGGACTCACCAATAGACGAATATATTACCTCCCATTCTCTCGCTCCCTCGAGGTCAATGATCAGAAAGTGACTTCCTTCCGTCAAATTATGTTGGAATGCATGGAGGAGCGTGGAATTCTGGTCCTCCAGCCAGAGCACGTTCTGTCGCTCAAGCTAGTGAGTGTGGAGCAGCAGCTGTCTCAGGCAGAAGACGGTCAACTGGCAGATTGGTTACTGAACCTTCAGAGGTGGCTCCACTCTTATTCACGGGACATTCTAGACGAGAGCGACGAAATTCTTGACGTCCGGTCTCAGTTGGTATTCACTCTTGGCCATCAGCAACACGTGGAAGGCTCCCCGGAACGATGGACCACCACCCAACAAGTTCTTGGCCTCGTAAGCAAGCATGCGTCCTCCCTTCGAGAACTGTTCCCGCATGGAATAGAGTATGATCCTGGACCACCCGGATCCTTTCCCTACCTTCGCATTTTGCAAGCAGACGCCGGTGAAAAGTTGATTTTGTGGATGGTCCAAGACGTTATTGAAGGTCGCCTTCCGAACATCAGCTTTGGACACCTCCACTTCCACTCGGGCCTTAAGGATGCGATTGAAAGTTTCATTTCGTGCGAAGAGGTCCCTCCCGCGAAAGTTCAATTGGTGAAGGAGTACATTGGGCAAACTCCTTTGTGGGGTGGTCTGCTACTCCTGCGTGGCCTCTTGGCCACCGGCATTCTTTTGTTTGCTTTCAGAGAGCGGCGGTGGCGGGTAGACTATGGCCTTGCCCCAACGCGTACTATGCTCGCAGTCCCATATAGAGCGAAAGATGTCCCAACACAAAGAGCCGAGTTTGGTCATCCGGACATCGCCATCATCCTCACCTGCCTTTCTTATTACTATGATGGTCTTGGTGAGGAACAATTGAGGCTTTCCTTTGGAATTTTGTTTAAACACCATGACCCGTCTTTGGATTACGATCTCTGGGTTCGAGCCTGCCCTGCCATACCAGAACCTCTCCGGACTATAAGTGGCGTCAACATCGATTCATTGGAACAATGGAACAAGTCTCTATTTCCTTTGTTCTCGCGGAATCAGGCAACAATTGATTTTTACCTTTCAAATGTTGTGTTCCCGAGAGAAGCCAACGAATTTCCTGCAAAGTTGTCGAGTTCAGGTTGGGACTTGGCAGAGAAGAAAGAACGTTTACTGACCGGTAAGTTGAGGCTAAGGCCACCAATTGATTGTCAAAGCTCGCTGACTCAATCATGTTTCAGGATTTTCGGGAACGAATGACGGTCAACAACTTTTACCCCTGCATATCACTCAACGCGACCCCGATCATCAACGAGGAACCAATGCAAAGGTTCTGTCGTATCTTCTACAGCCGGAGAACAAGCACTACATCTGCATGGCCAACAAGGACGGCAAGCGACAAAATATACGTGAATTTCTTCAGATCTTGGTGACCCAGGAGCCCGAGATCCGCGTCTTGTTGGATGTTGGTGCTCAAATGCTCGATCTTCAAAACTATGAGCTGGCCAAAGCGTGGCTAGACACCACCCCAAATGCTTCTGCCGCCATATACTTCAACGAGGATGATGAATTAATGGTGTGCACACGAGACGGCAGTGCACAGCTCCTGCAATCGTCACCATTCGCGCAACAGTTAGACCGATGTGTCGTATATCTTGATGATGTTCATACGCGTGGTACCGACATCAAATTTCCAAGCGGGTTCCGTGCCGCTGTCACTTTGGGCCCCAAAGTTACCAAAGATCGTTTGGCTCAAGGTATGTACAGTTTACGCCATTTCTTTCTACTAGTCTGATTGTTTGCTTCTTATAGGTTGCATGCGGATGCGGAAGCTTGGCCACGGTCATTCTGTCATGTTTTTCGCACCTCTCGAAGTTGATCGGCGTATCCGCTCTGTGGCTGGAAAGGACAAAGACCCTTTGGATTTCATCGACACTACGGATATCCTACACTGGGCCATACGAGAGACGTGGGACAATATTCAGCGGTGGGCACCCCATTGGATACAACAAGGGATGGACCATACATCCCGATATGCCGCTTGGTCCGGCTTCTGTGGAGGCCAACTGACCTCGAAAGAACTAGCGGACAAGTGGCTACAGCCAGAAGCCAAGAGGTTGGAAGATCTCTATGAGCCTCGCAACCATTCAGACTCGGCCTTCCTGACCAGTCCGGACATTCGTCAGCGCTGTATTGACCTTGGGGTTCTGTCGCTGTGCACCGTGGGCTTGGACGAAGAACAAGAGCGAGAACTCGTTTATGAAGTCAGACGCGAACGACAAGTGGAACGGCCCCCGATTGTACTACCAGCGGCTCATTCAATCCACCAAGATGTCGTTGACTTTGTAAAGACCGGCGTCATTCCGACACGGTTCAAATTCTTCAGGACACCGACCAAAGTTTTCAGTCCAGCTTTCGAGACACTTGACGCGACATCTGCAGCTACCAATGAGGCGTACGTTTGGAGTCAATCTGTGTTGGCAACGACAGACTTTAAGGAGACCGTCGAAGTATTGGGAAAATTCGATGACTATTTGCGCCCTGTCCATTGGATCATTTCCGCGAAAAGAGGTTCCAACGATGTGCTCGTCATTTTAAGCCCCTACGAAGCGAACTGCTTGCTACCGGCTATCAGGTCGAGTAAAAAAGTTCACCTCCATCTGTACACACCCCGCATCACCAAATCAATGAAACCATGCGACGACCTTGCCTTGTACAGCATCCCCGCTGTCCCCGATGGGTGGATTCCCCCCTCCTCTTTTATGGATGAGTTGAGCGTGTTTGCTGGGCAGCTATACCTGAAGGACTACGAGACGTACATCCGGCTGTGTCGTTTCCTTTGTGTGTATGCAAGTGACCTGCAAGGCGAAGAGGGTATTGAGGTCGAGCGCGACGGATTCATCTTGCCGAGGAATCGATCAAAAATCTTGCGGACTCAGATTGCGCACACGTTCTCAAGTACGCCCATCGTTGCCCTCAGGGCATTGATGGATCTTCGCAGCAAAGGTATTAACTTTACGTCGACGCACATGGGGAAACTTCTTCATGGACGACTACTTTCTGAAGGTGATTTCGATAGTTGAGATAATGTACGTTTCATTTTGGCTTTTTCTTTTCTTGCTTAGGCACTGACTGATGGTTCGGACATGGTACTGTTGTTCAGAATATCAAAACCATCAGTATGCAGTGATGGTGGAAAAAGGGTCGAGTTGGATCCATAGATGCAAGCAGAGCTCAGGGACCAGGATCCCAACATGCTATGTACTTTGGATGGTTTACCTCTTTTGGGCTGCCTACGGGAGACTAGTTCAACACCCTTGGAAGAGAAAATGTAGCGAACAAAGGAACATTACTCTATGTCTATGGCGATATCGTAGGTACATTATCTGTCGTGATAGTAATCTGTCGTAGGGTTCGTGTACATACACAGATCTCCAGAATTAATCGACTTCCTCCTCCTCATCCTCGGACTCAACCACCAAAATGGACGCGCCGCCATCCTTGGTCACCCGGGCGCGAGTCTTCATCAATATGATTCGTCGTCCAAATTGACTGAGCGTCAATGGTGTCTTCTGAGTGTCTCCCCTTGGCATAGTATTTATTTCTGTCGTAGACGGCGATGAGGATCGTTTCGTCGTTTCAGAATCATCAGGGAATACGCCCATTCCAGATGGAGCAAACACGATCGCTTCGCCTGTCTATCGTGGCGAAATGAGGTCAAGGTTCATCATCATGTCCGTGGACGAAATTAAAACCTACCTGCAGCTTGACCACTTTGTCAAACCCTTCTTCTGTCGAGATGTCTGACGAAATGTGTCGTGCGAGATGATCCCACCACGCAGGGGAAGAGAATCGGTGCATAATGGCTACCGTGCAGAGGTCCAACAGTACAGGTGGAATGACGGTAGGCTCTGTACGACGCATTCCTCAGAACATGCGTCACGCAGGTCAGGATATCCGAACCGACCTTGAGTACTGATGAGCACTCGCATCGCAAGATGTCTTTGTTCACGTGTCAGAGCAAGTAGGGACTTGGCTAATCCAGAGACGTCCCGGTTCGTAGAAAGGTACTGGGTGGACAATGTCACCAACGGTACAACGTTATCTTAAAAGGATCACTCACCTTGTGTGCTTCGTCCACCACCAATACTTTCCCCGTTCCGACATCTGCTCGTACAAACAACCTTGTTACAATCTCAAACAAACCGCACGCGGACCCGGGGTCAATGCACGGATCTGAGAGGTCGACGATGGTTAATTCTCCAGCCGCGAAGCGTGGAGGATGTCGCGATGGACGCGTGTCCATGAAAGAATTGAGTAGGGAAAGACGTTGTTCCAGGCCAGCAGTTTGTGCCGGATTGAACGACTTTTCCTCTAGCTTACGCAAGAAACTCTGATAGGAGAACCGTTCACCAAGTTCTCGGAGAATGCTCTACGAATCAAGGCAAGGTCAGTCAGGAGACTGCGAAGAAGAGGAACTAGACTTACCAGGACGGTCTGGATGTACAACGGCGCGGATTCTGAAGAACCGACGGCTATCATGGAGAGAAATGCCTGTGCATCCAACTCCGACTCGTTAAACAACAATGGCTTTACCTTGACATGCTTCCCCAACGGCTCGTACACCGCTTTCATCGTGTTCAATGATGATTTTGACACGTAAATGCGTGCCAATGGCGTCTCAATGTCAGAATTGGAGTTGGAGGGAACACCCACCCACGCAGCTTCACTCGGACGGGAGCCAGGACCGCCCTCGCCGAAGTGGAGGACCAGACCAGCCAAAGGTTTGGATAATGACCCGATAGAGTTGAGCTTCGGGATGAGCATGTTCTCCAGGAGTACAGAGATCGTGTGAGATTTACCAGACCCTTGTACACCACATACAACAGCGGAAAAGGGGGCATTCTGACACAAAGGTTAATCATGGGAAGCTAGGTCCTACCGTGTTGATGTACAAGCGTGGGTAGTCAGCAGTGGCGTCTAGCGCGCAAAGATGTAAGTCAGGTCATTGAGAACTGGGTCCAAGGCACATACCAGCTGGATACATGGAGTCATGAATCGATGGGTATCCCTGGGAGTGATGGGCTTGCTCAGACTCGGTCTTTTGGCTTTTGAAGGACGCCGTGCATCAAGAGGACGTGAGGAAAATTTTACGTCTTATAGCTCAATGCGCACAACCGTGGAGGACGTGAATGGGACTGGCTTTGTAGGTCTCGCCGCAGAAGGCGTGACTTTTCGATTACCGAACTGTATAAAACTACTTAAAGCTCAGTCAAGCGATAGTGTCTGATTGACTTACCACGAACTGTTGGCCAGTTAGCACCGATAATAAGAATAAGGGGGCGCTGAACTGCTTACAAGGGAGTTATTTTGAGACATGTTACCTGAGGAAAATTTAGCTTCGAGACTGTTCAACAGTGCGCGACGCAGACGCGGACGCGTAATAAATTTATATAGTTTCATGTACGTCGTGTTTCCAAGCTGCCGTTATCATGATTGACTCATTAAGCGAGCCTTTCACTGCATCTTGGCATGGACCTTGGGTGGATGGTCGTTGAGCGGTATCTTTACCCAGATACCGACGAGAGGGCGATGTGAGAAGGGGGTCATTGTCGGCCAAGTGTCGTCAGGTATGTCAAAAGCGAGATTAAGATCGAGAGACGGGTGTGCCAACCACGATATGAACTTGAAATACCGCGTTCAGGAGGAGGGTATGTCAGGAAATATAGAGTGACAAGTTACAACAGTGGCTCCACTCCGGGAAATGGCTTGTAAAAATCAATTGTCCGCGCGGCCTCTTAAAGAGCATCAGGAGTAACCTTGGAGACTTTGTAAAGGAGGAGTTGCGGCTGAAGTTCACCTCGTTCTTGACCTTGATGGCTTTTCCAAGGGCTCCAACAGCCTCTTTTCTCGAAATCATGACAGGAAATACAGTGTTGATCTCCTGGCCATGCACCTGGCAGCAGTCGAGGATCATGGCATTGTCCAGGACAACAACAGAGGGTTCGTTCGTGGGTAAAGCTGGCTCGTCTCAGAAGGGCAACAGAATGTATTGTGAATGCGCACCAAGAGTGGGTGCATTGAAGGACGATGATGAGCCTGCTATCACAAATGTTCGAGCTGGACGATTTGCTCCGTGGGTTAAGGAATAGTTTGTCCTTGAACGTGGCTCGAGGCGAAGTGCGCATCAATGGGGATGGATGAGAGCTTTAGATTGAGATTGAGCGCACCCACTCCTGAGATTTCGGACTCGTTCTTAACATCTTTGAGGTCTGGAGATCTCGACAGGCAAAATCCTGTCAAAATCTTCCGATGTTCGAGCGCGGTGAGTAGAAAGACGGGAATGTTGCTGAAAATGAAACTGTGCCATTGTTAACTTACGTCCAGGTGACGCCTTCCTCAGATAGCACCATCAATATGTCCGACGCTCGCTTCGTGAGCCTCAAAACCGACCCTCGGTTTCGCCGCCCCAAAAAACACCACTCCAAGGTCATTCTAGACGATCGTTTCAAAGATCTCTTGGGAGACGAGAACAAGAGCAAAAAGAAGAAGAAGAAGAGTACGAAGGAGACCACTGGTGCGTGCACACCATACAATTTTCCGTCCACCGCGCGTTAACGGTCAACCAACCAACCAACCAACCACGCACAACGTGGATGTTCCACACACAACGTGGATGTTCCACACACAACAGCGAGAGTCGATAAATATGGACGGACGGTGCCGAAGACCCAGGAAAAGGACGATTTGAAGCGATTTTATAGGCTCGAGGAGGAGGATGGCGCGGAGGATCCAGCTGCTGTATCGACCGTCGTGGATTATGCGCGTGGTGCCGTTCTCATGGAGTCG